>CAUYSK010008696.1:0-47796 GCA_963575035.1 Avahi laniger
ATTAATTTCTTTCTATTTTTGGTAGAGACGGGGTCTCGCTCTTGCTCAGGCTGGTTTCGAACTCCTGAGCTCAAACAATCCGCCCGCCTCGGCCTCCCAGAGAGCTAGGATTACAGGCGTGAGCCACCGCGCCCGGCCCCAAATGTATAGATTTTGTGATTTTTGAGTCGACATCAGTAAAGCACTTTCCTGCGTTCTGTGAGCTATTTTAGCAAATTATTGAAACTGCAGAGGGGGTTGTGGGAACTCCCTGACTTTATAGCTGCTTGCTCAGAAGTTCAGTGGCCTGGGCTTGAGACTGGTGTCTGAGGTGCGAGTGGTCTCAGGGCACCCTTAACCTGGAGGTCTGCGCTTACTCCAGGCAGTTAGCATTGAATTGTAGGACATCCAGCTGGTGTCTGAGAGATTGGGAATTGGTCGGTGTGAGGAAAAAACCCACACGGTTGGCCTCAGAGGAATCATGAGTAAAAGGACTTCAGACAGAGGGAGGGAGATGTCAATCCGGGCCCTGCACCCCGGATGTGGCTTGAAGCTTCCCGATGCTAAAATGTCCTTACTACTCAGTCGTATTGGGAGCTAAATCTTCTTTCTCCCTTGATCTTGAGTTCTTGGGCTCCATTTTTGAGTATTCAGACTTACTGTATAAAATACTTATATCCAAACCCAAGCAAGAAAAGCCCGCCAGGCTCTCGGCCGCTGCGGCGAGGTTCGTTTTCTTGGTGTCTGGAGAAACCTGCCAGGGCCGAGCCTGAGCGAGACACGTTTGGCAAAGGGGAAACCCAGAGTCTGAGAAATGGAATGACAGAAACCGAGTTCGCCGCAGAACAGACCTGGAGTTATTAGTTCACAGCAAGAGCTTCGCTCTCTCGGGCTCAGGGATTTTTTCTTTTTAATGTGCTTCTGAACCACTCTTTTAAGAGAATGTGGTTTCATGAGATTAAGGAAACTTTGAATATTAGAAAAAGAATTTTTCATCCCGTATGCCCTGTCTACTTTAAAGAGGGTTTTGAGGTGGCTTAAAATACGAAAGCGTATATAAAGTAGGACAGTGAAACCAGAGATAAGAAGGCCTGCACAGGGGCCCAGGGTGAGAGGGATGAATTTAGTGCTCATTCCAGAAGTTACTAATTCAGGACCTAAAGGTGGTTTGACAGATTGTGCAGTTCGCATTGCCAGATTAAAGAAAACCTGCTTGAGAGATGAATATTTTCAGGTACTGAATTTTATGAGGATTTTTTGGGTGTGATTCCTCATATGAAGGGCCCTGAACAATGTTTCCATAGTAATTTTGTAAAAGATATAAAAACTTGAAAAAAACAGGCTAAGAATCCTTGAGCAAGCATTACATGCGGGATGACCTGAGTCTTGTGCTTCCCCTGAGCTTCGAGTCATTCACCCCTGCCTGTCCCACAAGGTGATAAAAGGCAAAGAGAAACCCTTTGCTAAAATTGCTATAGACTAGAGCAAAATGGCTGCTCAGCGCAGGAGGGGCGGGGTGGGGGGCGGTCATCGCTGGAGTTCAGAGGACATGGGGAGAAACGTGGATGGGCAACAAAGGTAATTATAGAGGGTGCAACATCTGGTCACTACTGGGAGACAGACTTGAGATTGCTCGTGACCACAGACTCGGACACAGACCTTGTGTCCAGAGGACTTACACCAATGTTACGAAACGGGCTGTGGCCAGAGAGCTTATCATCAGATGAAGATAACAAAAGAAGCGATTTGTTCCTTTACTCCCCGCCCCTCAAAAGAAGGTAATTATTGGAGAAACAGATTTGACCTTTGGATAACAGAGAGTAGAAGAAAAAATAACCTTTTCAGCTTAGGAAGAAAACATCAAAACACTTTACCTCTTGAGCTGAGGGCATCTGCATCAGATGCGATGGGTTTAAGGGACTTTCATCAGCGCCCAGTTCCCCTGGCAGGTGACTCTTTGGAACTGGGTGCTCAGCAGGAACTGGCTTCACAGGAATGCTGTGGACCTCAGCCCCCGGAGCCAAAGGAGTGACGAGGGAGGGCTGGTCTACCCTGAGCACTTGGAAAGGCTCCACTCAATCCCAGCAGCTCTCCTCTGTGACCTCCGGAAAATGTACATTAATGAACAGACCCAGCTACGGCCCTCTGGTTGGCCGTGAACCAGATGTCACAGCCATTGCTGTCCAGTCAATAGAATGCAGCCCGGTGAGTGCAGAGCCGATGGAGATAGCCGCGGAGTGCTGAGCAGGGATCCACAAAGACACTGGACATTCAATCTGCTTTCTGTTTATTTCCCCTATTTCCAAAAAGAAGCAATAATGGAAGTGTGGCATAAATCACTTACTGGTAAAACAAGACGAATTTCTAAAATGGGCTGCTGTATGCAACCAATTTCACATTGAGAGTTGTGCCTTCTAAATGCTGAAAAGCTATAAATCACAAGCCTAATGGATTTTGTCCTGTCTACTCAATATCTTCCAGGGCATTGAATTTAGAATGTAATGCATTAAGGAGGGAAAAAAGACCTCTGCAGAAAACCACACGAGCATGCACATTTTCAGAGTAAATTTCCCCATGCTAAAAGCCTTCCCCTCTCCCGGGGACAAGGCCTTGCGCACTTCTCTCTGGCTGTTTTCCCCATCACAGACAAAGGGCTCGCCTCCTACTATGGCAGAAAGAACAAGGACTGCCCTGACGATGCAGGACTTCGGGTAAGAAACATCAGGCTTGGAGCCACAGTGTTGTCGCCCATCCAGTGGACCCCGTGATTATGGGTGAGAAAAGGTCCCACAAGACTTAAGACGGCCCTGGTCTTACAGTAGTAGCTCCAACCATGGCAGCCACCGTGATGGTCATTTTACACTGTGATCCCTGCTCTCTTGCTCACTGCTTCCTGGCGTCAGATTAGAGGACAGACTCTGCACAGCTTCCTCATTCTTACTTTGTCTTCCCTCCTTTCTACCGTGACCAGGACAAAAACCAGGAAGGAATGTCACTGCTTCATTAAATAGCAAAGCACACGATGACCTATGTCATTACAGGAGATGCTCCTGGTGGGCGGGGGTCCACCCAGCTCTGGTTTCAGTTAAGCTTCTGAGTGGGGAGAGGCTCCCAGCATCCTGAGATCTTTATTTTTGGGAATCGCTGGCAGCTTCCCAGGCTGGGTGGGGTATTTTCCGGGCTGGACGAAGAGCCTTGCTGTTCGGAGACGGGCTTCTCCCCCCCAGGCCTGGGTCAGGGCGGCCCGGGCTCCAGGAACTGCCAATTTGGTCACGAGGGTTGCTCTAGCTCACTGTTGGGGAAACTCAGCCCTGGAAAACAAAGCTGTGTTGCAAGATTTCTTCATTCCTTGGTTTGGACACCACCAAGTTACTCATAAATTTAATGTAATTGGAGCTTTTCTCACAGATGAATCACATGGCAAGTGCACAAAAGAACTGGCCAAATGCACCCGGACTTTTAGTTTTTAGACTTTATCTTGATTCTTCTTTTCTGTTTATGTGTCATTTATCCCAAATCGGTATAAAAAAAGAACAATAAAAACAGATACAGATAAAACTGATGTTGTTTTTATGCTGTTATGTTGTTTTTACCCTAGCTAGGGCTTGGAAAGAAGCTTAATTCAGAAGAGCACTCTGGACTCTGACTTCGGTCACGAGGAGGGGTGGAGGAGGGAGGACATTTATTCATTGCCTCGGTTCTTCCAGCCCAGGCACGGGTGTGTCCCTGTGGGCCCCCGTCCGGCTGGCGGAGGAGCACCTGCTTTCTTTGCCCTGGAATATGCGTGGTGGGCCGCTGAGGCCTCGATGGTGGGTTAGACTGGGATGTCGAGTTTGTGGCATTTGTGTTACTCCTCTCCTTTGCTCATGGCAAACACTGTGAATGGCACGTAGTTCTCTTTCTGGGGCAGCCTGAGATGCAGCTCAGCCCAGGCCTCTGGATCGTCACCGGTGTCCACCGTGTAGACTCGAGCGGAGCATTTGGCTTGTCCAGAGGGCCAGACTACCACGCGAGCCTGGATTTATGAGATGTCGTCAGCTACCGTGGGGCAGAGAATAAATGACCTGTTCTCTCCTAAAACACAAACCTTCGGCTGCTTCTCACACAGTGGTTAACCCAGAAAACTGTTTAGAGAGAGGAGTTGCCGAAACTGTTTTCTGAAGTCGCGCACTCCCGATTAGTCAGGCCGCTGAAACTCCAAAGATTGTACCGGTCAGCGAGGTATTGCGTTTCTGAGCAAAGCAAAACTCACTCAGGCGGGAAGCAGACATCTGTTGTCGTTTGGGAGGATGGCTGTTTAGAGGCCCCTCTGGGGGAGGCCTCTGCCTTCCGGCGCCTTTGCCAGATTGGGGACGCCCTGGCGGGGCTGCTGGCAGGCGGCACAGGTGACGGGAGGGGCGAGTAGCTGGGCTGGAGCATGAGAGACAGGGAGAGGGGGGTCCAGCCACAGCCACAGCAGCTATGGCGATGACAACGGCCTTAGTCTGAGAGCCGGCCAGACCTCTCCCCGACCCCGACAGCACATTCCCTCACGGGTGCAAGCAGCCCGGACCTGATGTCCCGCTCCAAGGTGCAGACTCCCCTGTATGAGGGGTCTGTTCTGGCCACACAAGCTCCTGGTCCAGGGATTTAAGGAGATGTCTGTGGTCAGCACCTGCCCTAGCTGATAGCCTGGCCTTCAGGTCTCAGAGGTTTCCTTGGGGCTTTTAAATCCTTAGGAGTTAAGGCACCACTCGTGGAGCCCAGCAGAGGTCAGGCAGGAAAGCGCAGGAGAAACGCCCCTCCCCAGGCGCCATCCTGCCCCCAACACTGCTGCTTCTCCCGTGAAGGAACCAACAAAGGGGGATCAGGACGCGGGGGTCAGGGAAACAGCGACTGCAGAAGGAAAAAGCGTCGTCAGGCCAACGTGTCTCCCTTGCTGTTCTGTGTCTGTGACCAGAAATTTGAAGATGATTCTGTGCTGGGGAGAACCAGGCCCACATCCCTGGGAGTGCTCAACTCTCATCCTCCTCTGCAGCCTGAAATTCTAGAGCATTCCAGGGACTGGGCTCTAGTTCTCCTCATGCCCGGGAGCACATCTCCAGAACAGCTGTAAGATCACTATGACAGAGATAATAATAACTACTCCAGAGCCACATATTAGCCACCTGCTCTGCATGGACCATCTCTGCTCCTGTGATGCTGTAGAGAATGTGTTGTGTCCAATTTACAGATAAGGAAAACTGAGGCCTATCAACACACGGCACTCAGCCATTTGCACACAGCAAGGGGTAGAGCTCAATTGTTTGTCAGCCTTTTGGCTAAGATCAAGTGTAGTATCTGACCTCATCAGTTTAATATCTGGTGTGTCCCCTGTCCGGGGACAATATATTAAATGGGGTTTTGGAGCAGGGAGCTGGAATAGGAGCTCGCTCTGTCCACTGCACACGGCCGGCTGGCATTACAGTACTCAGGAACGGTGCACCCTCCAGCAGGATCAGGTAAAAAAAAAAATAAAGCTTAGAGTCCATGAGAGGTTGGTCAGTCCATCAGTGGACCCCTTCCACTGGGCAACATGTCCTCCCACGTGCCTGTGCCACCCTTGCCTGCCCACCAAGCTCCAGGTGCTGCTCTTCCCTGGGGTCCGGCCGGGGACGCGGGAAGGCGGAAAAGCTGGAGCTGATCCGCCAGCTGCTCCCAGCGGTTCTCGGGTCAGGAGCGGGAGCAGTGCTGCAAATCTCACAAGGGACCCTGTCCCCACGGTGCCCAGAGGCCTCGGTGCCCTTTCATAGTGGATGCAACAGGAGTCCAGACATGGAAAAGGCCGGTTTCGAGCCAAGTCAGGGCAGTGATGGGACCTCTGCTCAGAGCTTCTGCTCCTGCTCTGGGGACAGTGCTGCTCTCAGACCAGTCTGGCCAGATCAGACCTGCTTCCCACAGGACGCTGCCTCCCGCCAACACCCTGCAGGTCCCACGGAAGAGTGTGTTAAATGAGGTCCCAAGGTGGGGCCTTAATCCCTTAGGACTATAGTGGTGTCGTTACAAGAAGAAGAGACCCTGGAGCTCGCCCGCTGTCTGTGACAGAGGAGAGGCCGTGTGACGGCAGAGCAGGAGGGTGGCTGTCTACCAGCCAGGAGAGGCCTTGCAAAAGCTAATCCTGGTGGCACTTTGATCTTAGACTTCCGGCCTCCAGGCCATGAGAAAGTAAATGCCCGTGGAAGCCACCTGACCTGTGGGGTTTGATTACGGCAGCCTGAGCAGACGGATTGTTTTCTTCAGAGCTCCCCACAGCCCGCCCAGCACAACGCAGGGTCAGCACAGGCTGTCGGGTCAGGGGACCCGAGGTCTCACCCTGCCTTCCCACCTGGCAGGGACCTTGGCTTTGCTGTCCTTCTAGGAGCTGTTGGATAAGACTGGTATGAGAATTAACCGAGGTGGTGCATGGAAAATGCTCGTCATGGTGCATGGAGCACGTAAGGATATCGCTATTATCCTATTTCTGGAGTAGCCGGCAGGGGGTATTTTTTTCTGGGTCAGGGACACTTGGGTTCAACTGTTCTGAGTTTTCCAGCTGTGGTGCGGTGGTTCCAAATACTCATCCTGACTCTGTTGTCAGGGTAAGTCCACGGGAGGTCACGGCCTATTTTCAGAATGTCCCAAAGTCTGTGGGATGTCACTCACTGGCTTACAACGACACCACACAAGCTAACCAACATGTCATTTCCTTTGCTCTTGGCTAGAATTAAACAAAGTCCCATGGAGGCGCTGCTCATCTCTAGATAGGCAGAAGCTGAGATCTCTGGGTATATATGTCCTCGATTTACAAGAAAATGGGAGCATAAAATACTTATTATCTCATCACGGACCCCACAGCACCCGTGGGAAGAAAATAATGAAGAGGAATCCCAGTGCTTGAAGCGGCCAGGCACCCTGGCTGGGATGCCGAAGTGGTTTGGGGTATTTTCCCCCTGGAGATTTTATAGCAATAATGTACTGTGTTCAAGCCTTCCCTGCTTTTTCATAATTATGTATGTTTTATATACATAATATTCTTCTGCTACACTGCTCTGATTTGCTAAAACAAAGGCGTGTACAGAAGCCGTGACAGTCTCGCAGTACCTGCCACTGGGTACTTGTGCGTGAACCCAACACCCGGTGAACAGTCGCTCCTCACATTGCCGGGTGGTCGTGCTGCACTCCGCGCAGAGTTTGGATCGTCTTGGATGACATGTTGCCGCGCTGCCTTTATGTGCAGGGCACGACGGAGGCCTCTCGATTAACCAGATCTGGCACATTCAAAGGCCCCAGGAAAGGTTCTGTCCGGGGTTCCCGCATCTCATCATGTCACAGTAATGAAAGGGGCAGCTTCTAATATAGCTGTAGCACAGAACAGACAGGCCCAGGACTCTGGCCCCAGGGTCACAGAACACAGGATTTGCGTGGGCCTGTATTAACCATGCCCTTCTGAGGCTTTGACTCTGGGGTCTTGCTCACCCTGGAGAAGCTGCCTCTCCCGGGGCTAGCCAATCCCTAGACAGCAAACCAGTCACCCAGAGTGCACCTTTCATATGCAAGCGAACCCAGACCGCCAGCCACCTCCTTCACCTCTCTCTGGGCTACTATCCATCAGCCCTAATCACCCCAGGGCCAGGTACCAGCACTAGGGACAGGCCCTGTGCCCCAGAGCCCAGCAAAATTGCTCAAGCTAGCCGGTCTCAGCTTGCTGACCCTGCACCTTCCTTCCTGCGAAACCACAGTAAAGGTTCCTGCGCGCACTCTCCCCACATCCCCCCTGAGGGGCCTGGTGTGTAGCCCCACCTGGGCGGCCGCCTCCTGCTTCCAGGACTGTGCGGACTCTCTCCTTCAAGACAGGCTTGCTTATGTCTGCATGTCTTACCAGGCCAGGTGAAAACAAATCCCAGGGACCCTTAAAACAAAGCCCCCAGGAGTTCTGAAGTTCAGCTCAGACACACAGTCCTTGGCCGGGCTGCGGAGCGTAACACTCAGCCTCATTTGTCGCTTCAAGGTGAGAGCGGCAGCGCTGCAAGCAGCAGCCACATTCGGTGCGTGTGCTGCTCATGACCCACCTGAGGACACTCAGGAGCTGGGGTGAGACGTCCAGTCCATGTCCCCAGGCTTGTAGACAAGCCCCCACCGAAGAGAAGCCATAAATGAGGGCGGAGGGAAAGTGTGAGACTTGCTTTCCTGCCCCAAACCAGACTCAGACGAGACTTGTAAGAAAAACAAGAATGTATTTTGTATTCTTTCATTCTCCTTCATAAGTTTGTTCATTCATTCATTCAAGTATTTGTTTAGTGTCTATCGTGCCAGGCACTCCATTGGGAGCTGGAGGCTCGCAGATGAATAAGAGACCACCTCTGCTCTTGCAGAGTCACAGGCTAGCTAGTGGGGTTGGCCACTGCAGAAATAAGGAAAAAGCAAGCTGTCCAAGAATAAGGACTCTAGCAGAGGAATGGGTCACAGAAGGGGTGGAAGAGGAATCGGGGGAGTGAGAGGGAATGGTTAGGGAGGGCTTCAACTGGTGTGACAGTTTCAGCTGGGTCTTGAGGGATGAGTAGGAGTTTGTCAGGCACATCAGGAGGAGGTATTCCAGGGGAGGTGGATGGAGACCTAAGAAACCATTATGCATTCAAGGTGTGTGGACGGAGTAGAGCACCTGAATGCAAGGGAGTCCATGAGGCTGGAGAAGTAGCATTTATATGTTGTCTCCATTTCTGTTGACATGTAACAAACTGTCTCAAAACTTAATGGCATAAAATAAGTATGATTTATTATATCTCAAATTTTTGTGGATTGGCTGGGCTCACAGGGGAGGTTCTTCTGCTCCATGGGGTGTTTGCTGGGATTGCTGCTCAGCGGTGTTAACAGCCTTCAGCTGGGACCTCAGTTTGGAACTGGAACACCTAAGGTGACCCCACTCACATGTCTGGTACCTTGGTTGGGGTGGCTGGACTGCTGGGCCTCTCTCACCATCAGGGAGGTCAGACTCTCACACGGTAGCTCCGGGCTTCAAGAGAACTAATGCAGAGCTGCCAAACTCTTAAGGTTGAGGCTGAGACCGGCCCAGCATTCCTTCTGCTGTACTGTGTTGATCAAAGCAAGTCACAGCCGTCAGATGTAAGCGGAGGTGCAGGAGACCATGGCTCTCGATGGGGTAGCTGCACATGTGAACAGAGGGGAGAGGATGTGTGCAGACCATCCACCACATGTGTCATCCTAAGGGGACTGGATTTTGCCCTATAGGTGACATGAGCGGCCATTGAAGGGTTGGGGGTGGCATGGTCAGATTTGTGTTCTAGGTGGACGTTCTGCCTGTGGTTTGGAGGCCAGGCCAGAGAAAACAATTCCGACAGCAAAAGGCACCATTAGGAGGTTGTTGTCCATAGTTTAGGCAAGAGGTGATGCTGAGAGTTGAATTGTGTCTCTCCCAAAAGATATTTTGCAGCTAAGCCCTCACCCCTGTGCATGTGATCTTGTTTGGAAGTAGAGTCTTTGTGGGTATAATCAGATCAGGGCGAGGCCATTAGGATGGGCCCCAATCCAATCTCACTGGTGGCCTTAAAAGAAGAGGAAAATGCCATGCGAGGGCACAGACGCACAGGGAGCACGCCATGGACGACCAAGGCAGAGAAATGCCAAGGGTTGGTGGCCACCACAGGGAAGGGGCAAGGACAGAGTCTCCCCGGAGTCTAGAGGGTGCACAGCCCAGCAGACACCTTGACTTCAAACTTCTGACCTCCAGGACTGAGGACGCGTTTCTGTTGTGCTGAGCAGCTAGGTGTGCGGTACTGTGTTACAGCCGCCCTAGGGGCCTCGCGACTGGGCTGACTGGGCGGTGACCGTGGGCCTGGGAAGGGAGGGGCCCAGTGGCAGATGAGCGTGAGGGTGAGGATGTGCAGGCCGACGGCACCAGGCCAGGGGCTCCTGTCCTTTGTTTCGGCCGCAGGAGTCAGCCTTTGCCAGCCTTTGTTAGCCGTTGTTAGACTGGCCAAGCTGTGGTGCTGCCTGATTTTCCCACTGGCCAGATCCCCCGAGGTAGCCATGGGCAAGGGGAACGCGGCGGCCATCGTTCTGATGTCCCTGTGGGAGCCACCCTGCCCCACTCTCCGTCCATGAGGTTTGAGGGGGCCAATTCCTCACCTTGCTGGGGGGTGGGTCCTTGGGCCTGGGGCAGCAGGTCCCCTGGCGTCCTCTGAGCCCCTGGGGTTGGTGCAGGGCTGGGCAGGAGACCCAGATAGCTTTCGTGAGGTCGTGCTCCAGGATGCGGTGGGCACGGAGGGAGGAACCCCTCCTCCCTGGGTTGCTCACCTGGAGGGACATAAACCTGTAGCGGCAGGGACTTAGGCTGAGTCTATCCGAGTGTGGACCCAACTAGAGGGGAGCAGAGTGAAAGATCGAGTCCTGCGACATAAATGGAGTCCTTGGCTGATGGGAGATTATCCCTGTGAAGCAATGAACCCTCTTACTTTGCTTAAGCTACTTTGAGTTTGGTTTTTGTCACTTGGCAACGCAACGAGTCCTAGCTAAGGTCCTGGCTAGTGAGTTCTCCTCACTGGAGAGAAGAATTGCCAGTTCCGGGGAGTAGGGAGCTTGGGACTGCCCTTCTGGCTCCTGTTCCCTTTCCATAGCTGTCTCCTGCAGAGCCTTAGGGTGGGATATTAGCCCTGAGGAATTTGCCGGAATCATGGTTCACCTTTGGAAGGCCTAGTTGCTTTGCTACAATTTTTCTGTTAGTCTACACAACCATTTTATCTTCTTTTAAAGTTGGAAATAAGGCTCATGGAAGAAATGCCCCCGACACTTGCCGGGTGGTGGTGAGCGCAGGGCTAGAAGTACAGACTTTTTGCGCCCAATCAGCCTCTGAGGGCCAGGGCTTCCCGCCGGAGGTGACGCGAAACACCAGCACTGTGGTGTAAGAATACGCCAGCAAGGGATTTAGAAAGATGCAATCACTTACAGAAGAGATTGTATTTGCTGACTAGAAAGGTTCTAGGGACTGTTCTTAGGCGATGCACTTTGCAAAGGGTCAGGAAGGCCCGTTTCCTTGCTCAGTCTTCTGAAGTCAACCACACACCAGGGGCGTCAGGCCACAGGGCGTATTTGCTTCTTCCTCGTGAAGCAAAGTTCCCATGTTTTTCAAACACATTTCCTCTTAGGACCCCCTGAAATCCTCTAAACCAGGCAGTGGAGTGTGCGCAGCCCTAAACAGGGCTTTTACCCTGCAAAGGAAACTAAGCTACTGACAGTGAGCCCAAAATAGCCCCCATCCAGGAAATCCTGAACTGATTTTCCTGACTGCAGCCCATAGGACACTTGCGGGATTCTCAGCTGCCCAGAAATACGAACGGACTTTAACATCACATCCCAACAGCCTGTCTTCAGACCGGAACAGGCACTCACAAGGGGCTTAGCTGGCGGGAAAGAGAGCCAGCCTGTGCTGCCCCAGAGCAGACTCAGCGCCAAGGCCACCCGATGGCACCTTCTGCATTGGCTGTGACTTTTCATGGCAGAGACACATGGAAACGTCCCTTGTTGGTTTCACAGTCCACTAGGTGTATACATTTGCTTTGATCATTAGTGTTGTATCATTCTTTCTTGAAGATGTGGTCAGTGTTTCTTTCTTTTTTAAAGTAAAAGACTTTATGTTTTAGAGCAGTTTTAGGTTCAGAGCAAAACTGATCAGCAAGTACAGAGTTCCCGCATGTCCCCCACCCCACACACCCACGCCGCCCCTGCCGTCAGTGTCCCGCAGCAGCTGGTACCTTCGTTCCAGTCGCTGAGCCGACACTGACACATCATCGTCACTCAGAGTCCACAGTTTATTTACATCAGGGTTCACTCCTGGTGTTGCACAAATGGGTAATGACAGGTGTACACCATTGCAGTGTCATACAGAGTAGTGTCACTGCCCTAAACATCCCCTGCGCTCCGTCCCTTCTTCCCTCCCTCCCCCACCCCCTGGCAACCACTGATCTTCTTATTGTCTCCATAATTTTGCCTTTTCCAGAATTACATAGTTGAATCCTACAGCATGTAGCCTTTTCAGATTGGCTTCTTTCACTTAGTGATATGCCTTTAAGTTTCCTTTACATCTTTTCATGGTTTGAAAGCTCATTTCTTTTTAGCACTGAATAATATCTCGTCGTCTGCAAGTAACGTAGTGTATTTATCCACTCACCTACTGAGGGACATCTTGGTTGCTCCCAAGTTTTGGCAATTATGAATAAAGCTGTTATAAACACCCGTGTTCAGGTTTTTGTGTGGACATAAGTTTTCAATTCATTTGGGTAAATACCAAGGAGTGTGCGTGTTGGATCATATGGTAAGAATATGTTTCGTTTTGGAAGAAACTGTCAAATTGACTTCCAGAGTGGCTGTACCATTTTGCGATCCCACAGCAATGAATGAGTCTTCCTATTGCTCCACATCCTCACCAGCATTTGGTGTTGTTGGTGTTTTGGGGTTTTGACATTCTAATAGGTGTGTAGTGTGGCCAGTGTTTCTTCTTAACTAAATTTTGGGCATTATCTCAAGTACCTACTTTGGATGCTGCAGTTCTGCCATCTTGAATAAAAGGAAAGAGTAACAGAACCACTCGTGCATTCATCATTCGCTTCATCATCAGATATTTTTTGAGTGGCTACTACGTGCCTGGCACTGGGGGTTCTCAGATACAAATGCTCTCTCTGCCTCACAGAGCTCAGAGCCTCGTGCAGGAGGATGGCGGGTGGGTGACTGACACTCAGCACTGGGGAGCACGCGGTAGGAGAATGCTGCGTTCCCGGGGAGGGACGCCAAGGAAGGGGGCGCTACTCCAGCAAGGAGGGGAGGCTGGGCAGGGCTGCGGGCAGCGGACGGTCGGAGGTTAAGGCAGGATGGACAACCGCAGGCCCAGAGACACAGAGGGCCGGCAGGGAGGGGCTGGCGGTTCCAGACAGAGGGTGGGCAAAGGCTCGGGAGCTAAAGCTGCATTTCAGGGTGTGAGGATGAGGACTCCAGGATTCCAGCAGGGAACAGAGAGGCCTGGGTTTGCTTTCCAGGAGGACCTCGGGGCGGCAGGGGGTACGGACAGGAGGGAGGGAACCGAGCGTGTGGAAGGTGGGATCCACAGAGGGGTGGGCTCACTTGCCCCTCAGCCACTCTGCAAACATCTATGGGGCACAGATCCCTGCCCTGAGAGAGCCTCTGGCCCAGCTGTGAATTATCCACAACCTCACTTTAGGTGAAATGTTTACCTCTTCTCTTTACTCCTCATAGCTGGGACCAGTGCTGCTGACAAACTCATTTTAAAAGCCTGATTTAAGGTCGTTTATTGACCTCACCTTGACTTGCACTCCAATGGATGGATGATGCGTCATGAAACGGACATCACTAAACTGGCATCCTTCTGGGTCTTTGTTTACACCCAGGTGGCAGCAGTTGACGGGCTGGGGGAGGGGTGGGAGGGGACCCGAGGGCTGGCCCAGCCCACTGTGTTGTCACCACCCTGAATCCACGACAGATGGTGGATGAGTTAACAACCATGGCAACCGACAGGCCACTCAGCAGCCGGGTGAGCTGTCTGTGCAATCCCACCTGTTGGGCGGCGGTGGCAGCAGCTCGCTCCTGTGGTACGGCAGCAGATGCCATTTCCTCTCATCCACCCGCTGGCTGCTTGTATTTTTTTTTTAAGGAACACAAACTAGCTAGCAGCATTTACACACCATTAAGCCCAAGCAATTATGACACATGTGCTAAAAATCCATAAACTAGAAAAAAGTAAGATCTTGCTCACAAGCGCAGGCTATTGGTATTTCTCAAACTAGTCTGAAATCAGTAGGGAAATTACATCTTGCTGGGCTTCCTCAAGGAGGAGCCAAGGACAAAGGACAAAGCCAGCAACTGCAGCTTCGCCAGCTGGGGGGAAGGGAGGAAGGAACACTGGGGGAGGGGGTGCATTTGACAGACCAGCGGCCAGCTCGTTGCAAAGTTGAGTTTCCTCTAAATTAAGACCTTTCATCCATTCCAAAATACGAGCCCCTACTATGGGCCAGAGAGTGCCACTCTAGGCACCTGGAATATATATCACCACAGTATTCAAGACAGTCCCTGTTTTCAAATGGAATTTATATTCTATTAGGGAAGACACAATATAAACAACTTCAACATCATATATCATATAACGTTAGGAAGCAAAAACTGCTATGAGGAATAGAAAAAGCAAGGCACTGCTGCCAGGGGATTGACAGTGATTTGAGCTCAGGGCAGGAGCGATGCTGGGAAGGGCTCCGGGCCGGGGAGCAGCTGGAGGTGGTGGAGCAGCTGGAGGCCATGGCATGGCCCAGCAGGGAAGAGGCTGGAGGCTGGGAAAGAGCCATTTTTACCCCGGTTGGCCCTGCAGACTTCCGAGGTAGAAACTCCACATGGTCAGGGACCACGCGCCTCTTTGTGGCACGAATAAATCTCACAATCACAAACCTGGGTGTAAGAAACCTGGTTTTTGGTAACTACTTAATTTCCAACTCTGAGCCCCTAAGCAGTGGGGGAAGAATTAGTCCAGGCATTTCTAGGTAGCCTCAGTCTAAGTCAGAAATTTCTAACTGTTATAACTTCCTTCTCATCCTCGGGCTGTATGTGATGTGTTTGTCACCATGTCCTCTGGGAAGATCCCTTGGTCCTGGGTCACTGCTCTGTGGCCTCTGTAAGACGTGACTCCCACGGCCCCCACGGTGCCGCTCCCTCGGCAGGCATTAGAGATCTGTGCATTTGCTCGGGACGTTTTATGCGTATGACAGCAAAGAGCTGCCTTCTTACAAAACTCAGGCTATGATGACATTTCCCCAACAGAAGGAAATGCCGGTGTTGAGGACCCTTTTCCTGCTTTGGACACGGGCACCTCCCTCCCCCCGGGCATGGCTGGGGCATGGGACACGTGCAGTTGTTCTTCTCTGCCTGTCTGGGGCCTTGGAGCGAGGCGCTGGGATCTGCCCGTGGGGCTGTCCTGTCTCTCTGCCGCTACCTGACCTGCCTTGATTTCCACGAGCTGCTCTCAGGCCAGCTGGGAGACTGGCCGTCTCCTTAGACTCGGCCCAAGAAGCCGAGCTCCTGTCCCTCTGCTCTCAGGTCCCTCCAAAACCCATGGAGGGGGGCGGGCTGCCCTCTCCCATTGCCCTCCACCTTTGGAAGGTCTCCCTCCCTCAGTCCACACAGTTCTCAACTCTTCTCCCTGTGGTGGAACAAACCCGGCTGGCGGGCATCCCTCTGGGTCTTTGTTTACTCCCAGACTCGGAAGGGCTTTTCTCTTAATGTTGCTGTCTCCACTCTGGCTTCATAGAAGTCTGCGTAGAAGCTCCGGGATAAGAACGGACTTCTCCTTTCTGGGCTCTGCCACGATCTCAGAGAAGGTCCACGGACTCAGTGAGCAGAGGGTAATGGCACGACACAGAACTGGGGTGGGGTCGTCCTTGACCTTGCTGTAAATCCTTCCAGGAACAAGTGGGGTGCAGCAAGCATGAGACCGGTCCGTGCAAGTCCTGCTCACCCAGCACTGGTGGATGGGCTGCCTCTGGCCTGAGCAGGAACTGCCCTCTGTCCTGGGCCATCGATGGCTTAAGGGTTTGTAATTTGAAGGCGTTCAGCTCCTGAGGGAGTCAGGAGCCAGGGATTGGGTCAGGTTCACCCCTGAATTCTCAGCTCCTGGCCAACGCGTGGCCCCCTGGATCACTCAATACCCATTTAGACACGGGGAAGTGGAGTCTTCCCCACTCCTGCCTGGTTTCCCCGTGGCGAGGTGCAGCCAGGTCAGCAATTAGCCCGGTGCAAAGCCGCAGGCATTGTTGGGGAGGTAAGTGGCTTTGGAGGCCACCCCTGGACTCCTCCTCTTCCCATGGGCTCTTTGTCACTCTGACTTCCTGCCAGCTCTTTCCCCTTCTGCAGAAACAGATTAACCCGCCACTCTTCAGAGCAGTGGTTCTCAAGTATGACCCCAAACCAGTGGCGTCAACCTCCCCTGGAAACTTACTAGAAATGCAGATGCGCAGACCCCTGACCTGCGAGTGAGAAGCTCCGAGAGTGGGCTGTGCAGCCTGTGTTCTTACTCGTCTTCCAGGTGATTCTCATGACCCTGAAATCTGAGATCCGCTGTTTTAAGGGACTTCGGAGGCATCTCCGGCTTTGCTGCCACCAGCTTTGGGCAGAGGCGAGACGGGAGGAGTAGGGAGTTACAGAGAACCAGGCTTACGGCTGCTACTTCAGTTCCCCAGTAGGGAGCAAAGCGCTCCCTGGGTCCCTGTCTTGCCTGCCCATCACCTGCAGTACGTCCCTGGTTTCTTGTCAGCATGTGACCTTCACAACAGTAGTTTTTAGGTCCTGAAGAACCTCAGAAATGAGTCCTTGTGCAAGGGGATCCACGCAGGTGTGTACACAGGCCTTCCGGGTGTGTGCTCCACAGACGCCCAGCCTCACCCCTGCGTGTGGCTTTGCCATCAGTTCACGGCCAAGCGAGCCACGGTGTTTCCAAACAGTGGGAAGGTGGCATGGGCTTGAGAGGTGGCATGGAGGGAATAACGTGTGGCCCCAGGCCCAGCAGGCTGCAGGATGCCTCCTGCTACCCAAGCACCCCTGCCTCCTCCTCCCAGATGGCATCTTAGGATGCCAAAGCCTGGAACACCTCTTGATATTTTTCGGCAACAATTTATTCCTTTAACATTTTCCCTAGAAAATTAGCAGGACAAACCCCCCAAATAATCCTCTTTATTTTCCCCAATCTTGTATATTTCTAAGCATGTTAAGTTTCACAGTGTTAAGAGCAAACCAAAATATACACAATACATTTTCTGTTTTGTTTAAGCTAACCAGTTAGTCAGGGTTCCTGATGGCTCTTACGAGGGTCAGCATCGCGCTTACATGACTTACCCTGCCGGCTCCTCATTCTCCGACTGAAACCCACTTGCCCTCTGCTTTCTTCTCTTTACCAGTTTGTATAATTTTTTGAAAAATAGTTTGCTAAAATTGTAATGCCCCCGGCTCCTGCTGTCCTCAGATGACATACTTGCCCAGTTAGAGAGGCCCTGGGCATCGCACCACAGTGTGTTGGGGGTGCTGGCTTGGGGGTGGGAGAGGTTACAGGTTTGGGACTCACTGGGTCCCTCCGAACACAGCGTGGGAGCTGCCTGTCCCAGGGTGTGAAGTGCGGGAGTCCGGAGACCACCTTTGATTCCAACACCGACTGTAAGCTTGGAGGTCTCCAAGGCCGCCTTCAGGCTTGATAACTCACTGGAAGGACTCACAGAACTCGGCAAAGCCCTTCTCCTCACGGCTTAATTACAGTGAAAGGATCCGACAGCGGAACAGGCACCTGGGTGGGGTCTGGAGATGGCACGCACAGAGATTCCAGGGGTCCTGTCCCCGCGGGGCTGTACAAACAGCGCCCATTCCCCTGCCAGCGATTGTGACAATGTGCACAGAGTACCGTCAACCAGGGAAGCTCGCCCAGGCCCGAAGTGAGAGTTTTTATTGGGGGTTCGTCACGCAGACATGCCAACCATCTCCATGCTGACCTTAGCACCCAGCCCCTCCAGGGCCTGAGCGGATGCCGTGTGGCCATAAACCGCATCATCAGCACAGACTGTCTGGCAGGGCCAGTTGAGCAAAGGTGCTCTTATCAGGCAGAACAGTCCAAGGGCTTAGAGATGATCTCCCAGCAGCATAGGGCAGAAGCCAGATCGGCACCATCCGTGCGCCGCTTGTTACTGGATAAATACGGCAGCAGATGTGTGTGTTTAGAAACATCTACAGCAACTGGACACAGTATGTCTATTAAATCTAATAATGAAATATTGATATTGAGGCTTCTCTTTTGCTTGCCTATTTTAAATTTTATTTTTCTAGTTTGCTTTTTATCATATTTTACAAAAGGGTTAATGTACAATGGGTAGGATACTCTTTAAGAAGTAAAAATTATTCTCTATTACTGATGGTCGGAGAAGCACAGACCTGCTCTCTGTGCCAGCTCTGTGCCTACCAGTGCTGTGACTTCGGATATGACATTCTTCCAGCTTTCTGGTTTCCAGGGTTCTCTTTGGTAAGATAGGACAGGAGTGGGTGAACTAGATCAGCAGTTTTTCAAATTTTCATTTTGACTATGGCAAGAAAATGTAAGTATATCATGACCCGGTACGTTGCTTCCCCTTGTTACAGGCAAAGCGGCTGGCACTCCCCATTCTAACCCTCCTGTTCTCAGCCATTCCATCCAGAAAGAAGAGCTAAACTGGTTTCATGACCTGCTCAGGGCACCCACCCCAAGGTGGGAGATAATGTTAGGTTGTCTTTAAAGTGACTTCCTGCCTCTGGAGGGACCTTGAACAAGATTCCTGTGTGTCTGAACCTCAGGCCAGGGCTGGCTGGGGTCGAGCTCTGTAGATTACTCACTTGCGCACAGCTAATCATGTTCTCTCTCTGACTAGACGAAGCAGGGCATTTTCTCCCTTTATTTCTTAGAATAAAATATTTTTAAAAACCCAAGATTTTCATGTAAGGGCTCCACTGCTTACCGTCATCGTGTTTGTGTCAGGGACGGCACGGGCTTGTGGATTAGTAGCAACTGTCCACGCGGAGCTCTCCCTCAGTGTGCGCCTGCGTCTGTCTTAGGAGTGTGTTCGCTCTGGGGTTACCTGAGGGCGGCGTCCTAGCGCTACAGATCACCCACCTGCTCTCACGTGCGTCAGCATCCGCGCTGACTCCGCAAACCACCCAGAATCCAGCCCAGGCAAATGATTCCTGACGTCGTCTAGGGTTGTCTGTGTGCTCGCTGGCTCTCACGTGCAACAGTGAGCACGGGATGGAGTCAGCTGGTTACCATGGGTTACAAAAAAGGAAGTAGAGTCTGTAAAAAAAAAAAAAAATCTTCTGCTGCCCCCTTAGATTTAGATAAAGCACCACCCCCTCCACTGCTCCGAGTGACTCACTCTCCTTCCTGGCAGGAGAAGGATGCTGAAGAAAGGGCCTGAGGAATAATTCTCAGCAGCAGATGCCACTGACGGCAAACTGATAAGGAGGTGTTTGGCGGAAACAAATGCCAGTCCCTTCTTTTTATTAATATGGAATTTAGAAATAGCTCAGCCATGTCAGCTGGAGGCTCACACATCAGTTCCTGGAAATGTGTAGAAGAACCCTGTTGGTCACGAGGAAGTGCCACATCGCAGGGGAGCAGACATGTCTGGAGGTGACCAGGTTCCCTTCACAAGGTCCCTAGCTGAGGTCCTGTATGTTACGGAAGGGAGGGGTGTCCTTGGGAAGTGGGGGACAGAAGGTGGAACATAGAACAAGCGGATTAGGGGGTTTGAATTTCTGCATTGCTCTGTAGTTACTTATGAAACGAAAAAGTTGAGAACCACAGCAGGAGGACACCAATCTGGATATCTGTGATCAGAAGACCCACTTTCTTATACAAATGGATGTCTATACAGCGCATATTCACCCAGTGCAAGGCGATCCTGCTCTTCCCTACATCTTGTTGACCTGGGCAATATCGACCTTATAATGACTGAAATTTACATTTTATGCCATTAGCAGTTTTTATTGAAGGAGGAAAATATTATCTTAACTCATTTCAGGTTTAAGATCAATTCTGCAAACATTGATTAAGACATAAAAGGCACTTAAATAAGCATACACATTTCTGAAAACATGACATGTTATGTACACGTGTTTACCATTGTTCAGATTTAGGGCTTTGAACACACTAAGAGTTTAAAATTCTTTTTTTTCTTCTTATGCCAAAATAGCAGCTTTGGTATTTGGTATTTGCAACTATTGGAAATACCAACCCAGAATGCTCTGGGCAAAGGTTAGCAAGGTTTCAACCTTTTTTGTTTTTTAACTGTATGCTAAAACCATCTCCGTTCATATGGAACCCAGAAAACATGTTTCCTTGGACATGCCATGTGGCCTCTCAGTTTACATATCTTAAAATATCAAGGGCAATTAAGAGCCGTTCATTCCTATCCTCACCATCCATACCATGCTTCCTTGACAAATTCAACAACTGATGGAAAGAAAAGTCTCCGCAGTAGCACAAGACGCTCAGCTGCTTCCCAATCCACTCCGTATGTAATTCCTGGGGTTTATGAGATTAGAAAATAATTCCATTTGAAGCCATTTATCTAGTTTTGTGGCAGAAACAATCTAATCTTCAATCTCCCAGTTATTTTTTATGGCTGGATTAATGTGCTAACCACTTAGATGTGAAAATCCGTCTCAGTTGTATCATCAAGACCGTGTAAACGGACAGAGGATGTACTGATTTACGAAATTGTTAGCATCTTTGACACTTATTTGAAAGAAAAAGACACTTGAGATTATTTAGTATTTCAATAACTTATGAGAGCTAGAGAGAGAGAGAGAGAGAGCGCGTGTGAGAGAGGCAGTTTTTCTTTTCCGCGAGGTACCACGGAACAGCACGCAATGCCGCACACAGCCCTCCAGAAGCGGCGCAGGGACCGGGGAGAATGTGAACTTATTGGAAAGTCTCTCTCATTTGGACAAGAATATGCTAGACTCCCAAACTCATATGTATTGAATAAAAAATGTAAACATCGATTTGATTTAGGCTCAGCTTTCAGACAGTGGTAAGGCATTAGCTAGAAAGTATATTTAACATTTGCTCCCCTTTACTCTTTCTTACCTGGTCAAGAGCTAAATGGGCTCAACAGTGTACTCTCTTGGGTGAACGAAGGACAACTACTGCTGGAAAGGTTCCTATTAAATCCTTTAAATGTTAAAAGGTAGTATTAATGCAAACCCTGATACCTTCCAACAAACTCAAAAGCCCCAAGCCGAGGGTGAGAAGCAGTCGATTCCTGGCATGAAGGCGATGGTTTGTGGCTGAGCTTGGGTGGGGGCAGTGAAGCTACAGAGAAGCCTTTGCTGGTGGGGGGAAGGCCCAAGACCCTCAGGAATAGCCCGCCAGCCTGTGTCCTTCGCAGTCTCTGAGTGGCTCAGGTTCTAGCATTTCCCAGGAGATGCCATTACAAGCCCCGGTGCCAAGGGAACCTACTGCCAATTTTGGCCAATTCCTTTTTCTTGCTTTTGAATCGTACGAGAAGCCCTGGGCCCAGGGTGTGAAGAGCTTAGGGGCTTTCAAAGCGTCAGAGGGCCGACCCATCAGGTGTCAGCAGGAACATGGCTCCTAAAATGGGGTTTGCCTGGGGTTTGGAACCCCCGTCAGCAACCTTAGACACAAGAGAAGAAGACCGCAGCACATGCAGGGGTGCGGTGGAAGGCCTCCTCCTTTGTGCTGTTATGGGCCAGAACAGCTATTTGGCATTTTGCTGGCCCGGGGGGCGGATACGGCATCTTTCTCACAGGCTGCAATAATCACATTCGAGAGGTGGAATGAGCACTTTTCTACTGGGCACAGCCCGAATGCTGGGCTGATTCCCCCAGGCACAGAGTGACATGTCGTCAGCCCTCCCAGATGCAGTCTGTCTGCCACCCTCCTGCTCCATCCACCTGCGTCCTAGGGACCAGGACACTCAGGCTAAGTTAACCCTCCGAGCACCAGGAAGCCCGTGGTCCCCTGCAGCGCTGCTGGGAGAATGGAAGCAGATGAATTCTTAAACAACAGAATGAGTGTGTGAGTGTGTGTGCTTGTGTGTGTGACAATGGTCCAAGCATTGGTCAATGGCATGGTAAAATATTTATCTTACTTTTTATAGCTAGCATGCAGTTGACAGGTAACATACTGAAAGAACTTAGAAACATCAAGGTCTACTCAGCCGCAGCTAGATGGAAACACCATTTATGTACATACCTATCTGTGATGGGAGATGCAGCGCCATCACCTCACTGAACAAGTCGCCCCAGCCCATCCCTCCAGCCCCACAGAGCGGGGAGCCCCTGGGAGCACAGACAGGGCCGTGGGCATCTCTGCAGTTTTGGTTAAGACATTAATTGTCTCAGCAAATTGGCCTATTCAAGTTAATCTCCCTCTTGACCATGAATAGCCTTGATTTGTGTCACCAAATTCCCAATCCCCTCTTCGATACATGATGCCACATGGGCACAGAGACAGGGCTGAGAGAATTGATAATAAATATTACATAGTCACTGTGTGAGGACACGTGAATAATGACCCTCGCTTCTTGGGTTTTTTCATAACGAGGTGTGGAGAAGGGCTGGTCGTAGGAAATTGACCACTGAATTAGGAAATGCTGGGCATGAAAGGGCTCTACAGACCATTGTCTTCGTCTCCCAGCAGAAGAAGCTGGGAATGGACCGGGCCACACATGCTGAGCCCAGCTCACCGCCAGCGACTGAGCACCCTTCTCGTCAGGGAAACTCCCTCCTGAGGCCTCTGGGGAGAGGGTGGAGGGAGGCAAGGTGCAGAGACGATGTGGGAAGCTGTGGAAGCTCCTTTGCGGGGCTGTCACTTTGTGCTCACAGCGAGTCCAAGGAGAATCCCTGTGTGTTGGTGACTGTGAGCGTGCGTGGGTGTGCCCCACTCATTGTAAATTACAAGTGGGTACAAGCAGTTAGGTGGTCCTGAAGACAAAACATGACTATACATGGTTTACCTTTTTCATTTTCTATACATGCATGCAGTATGAAAAGTAAACATAGCTCAAAGATATTGTGATGCAAGAAGTCCGCAGGTTTTTGCGGCATAAATTATTTTTTGATCTGTGAATTGCCTGTATTCCAAGTAAGACTTAAAAACTGTGCTTTTTCTTTTCTTTTCTCCTTTCTTTTTCTTTTATATAAAATGGCAATTCCTTCCCAGGAGAAACAGCCTTTTTCCAAAAATGCAAATCATTTGGGGTTTCTTGTATCAATGATCAATGCATCTTGTCTTTCATATGGTCATAGGAATAAGCATGATTTTGAACTTGAGTAGATTTGGCTGTTAGGTTTATCACCTGCAGAGAAGCCAGGAGAGAAGTTGCTGAGTCCCCTGCAGCTGCCTCCAAAGTGACTTACTCCCTAAGTAGGAAGCCAGTTCTCTCCTAGATGATAAATGAAAGCAAATGAGGTGACAATTTTATTAATTCCATTCTGATTAGCATCCAGGTAAGAATGACAGCCTACATGATCTCAGCCCAAACTTTAGGCCGGTTTCTCCTTCTCATTTTTTAATACCTTTACTAGGACCTCAAATTTTGCTTCCGGGTTAACACAACATGGAGCCCAGAAGATGGCACCGCCCGTTCTCCCTGGGCACCCCCTCCCCTGCACCGACCACAGATTAACTACTGCATGGCCATCTGCAAACGTACAGCAAATT
Source organism: Avahi laniger (assembly GCA_963575035.1). NCBI lineage: Eukaryota > Metazoa > Chordata > Mammalia > Primates > Indriidae > Avahi > Avahi laniger. Next base: position 23,240 of record CAUYSK010008696.1, read on the forward strand.
CCGCAAGACTGTGTCAAAAAGAGATGATTAAGGAACAAAAAAAACTGATGGAAAGCTAGTCTCGTATCTAGGAAATCATCCTATAACTATCTCCCAATTCAAAAATTCTATTTTTGGTTGTTCTGGGACCATTTCTCACTAGGGATACTTCAATAAAAACAAATTCTCCCAGGCCCTCCAGATGATTTTGTTATAAGGATAACTGTACACAGACCCAAAATAACAGAGGACGTCATTTTATTGGCTGTCCACGGGAAGTTCCATCACACAAGGAGGTGAAGTCTCCGGTGGGGACGCACAACACAAAGCCTCATCTACCTGCTGCACAGAGGTGAATGACCCTGGATATGGTAAGGCCCCCGCCGCCCTCTGCAGCCCAGCCACCTGTCCACGGACGCCTCAGCCGAGTAGGCTGACAAGTGATGACGCTGTCCATTAGTCTCGGTTTGTTGTACTGTCTTCCAACAGTACAGCACTGGAAAATTCACAAAATCAAAAAAAGAAAGAAAAAAGAAAGAGAGCAGCACTTCCTCTGGAATACCAACACCACTGTAGCACAGACGGCAGCGTGGCATGCAAATCCACAGCTGGGCACTTTTTCCCGTTAGGTTTTTTTGTTGTTTTAATTAACAAATGGAATGGTGTGTCTATTTCAAATATTAGTAGCATAACACTTAAGTGCAATTTCAGTCCGGCCACCTTCCGTGTGTCTGTCACAGAGCGGCAGACGGCCGTGTAATGTCCAGGCAGCTTCTGTTCTTCCCCGACTCTGATTCCGTCCCCGGAGGCTTCCCTGTCCCTAGGCCCACCCTTCAGGTTCCAAGCATCTGAAAAAAGCTTCTTCTCTATTTTCATTTTTGTCAAAGCGCTCAAGGTGGGGAAGAAAATTCGAATAAAACCAAGCGTGAAGCATCTGGGTCCCGCCGCCCTCTGCCATGAGCTGGGGCTCTGTCCACTCTCTAAGGGATCTCTGCACCCCAGGCCTGGGGCTGTCACCTGACCCGGGGCTGTCACCTCGTCTGTGGCACTTGGTCGGGAGAAGGTCACTGCCCCCAGCCCCAGGCCCATGCGGGTCACACGGAGCTGAGCTTCACCAGGCCGCGCACGGAGTCCTCATGCAGCGAGTCCTGGCTGGCCAGGCCCAGCACGTGCACGGTGCGGCTGTGCGCCAGGGGGCTGCCCGCTGCCAGCAGGCTGGAGGGCGAGGGCGCCTCGTCCGGGGTCAGGAACTGGTGCGCCACGTGCTCCTCCTTGCGGGGCAGGACGTCAGCCAGCGCGGCCTCGGCGGCCAGGTTGGGCATGGAGGAGGGCGGCGTGGGCGGGCCCAGCGTCAGGCTGGCACAGGGCGTGCCCAGGCCGGGCTTCCCGGGCAGGTGCAGCTCGTCGCTGGTGAGACTGGGCTCGCTCTGCAGCAGGGGCGTGGCTGCGGCCTGCAAAACGAATTTGGTGCTCTGAATGCACTGGTCTTGGTCGCACTGGAGAGCAGTAGGAGCCAGCAAAGAGAAGGCAGGGACGGGAGGGGCAGGGGTGGGGAGGGCGGGTGCGAGAAGAGAGAAACCGTTAGTGACACCTCAGTCAGTCAAGCCAGGGAGCGCGCACAGTAGCCCCGTTGCAGCTGGGGAGACATCTGGCACCTAAATAACCCACTCAAACGAACTGTCACCCATAGGTGCCCAGTCGGCCACCAGGCTGTGGGTGCCCATGACCTTCGTTCCCAACTTGGAGGATGTAATTTTTTAAAATCCCATGTACAGAGTTATGGGCTTTTACCACCTACAGCAGTCTGAGGCTGCTTTCCCGTATGCTGAAAACCATTTTTACCATATTGCTTAAAAAACACAGGGGCCTGTACACTCAGGTTCATGGCAGCATTATTCACATTAAGTCAAAAGGTGACAGCAGCCCGAGTGTCCCCTGCTGGGTGAGTGGACAGACAAATGTGTTACCTGCACACAACGGAGTGTTGCTGAGCCTGAGGGAAGGGAAGTCTGACACACGCTACGGTAGGGACGGACCTCGAGGACACCGTGCTAAGTAAGATGAGGCAGCCACAAAAAGACAAATACTGTGTGATTCCCCTGATACGAGAGCCTAGAGTAGCCGAACGCTTAGAGAGAAAGTCGAGCGGCGGGGGCCGGGGGCCGGGTGGGGGGATAGGGGTGGTGTTCCACGGGGGCGGGGTTTCGGCTGGGGAAGGCGAAGGAGTCCTGGACAAGGATGGCGCGGTGGTTGCAAAACAACATGGATACGACTTGACACCACTGAAACGTGCACTTAAAAATGGTTAAAATGGTAAATTTTACCTTATGTCTATTTTACCACGAAAAGAAAAGAAAAGAAAATATAGGGGTAGCAGAAGCCCTTGACAGTCTGACCGAACTGTTCTGTGAAAGCCTAGAATTGCTAAATTATCGTCAGCTTCAAGAACCATACATTGAGCTTTCGTGGTTTGATAATGCCAACATTTGAGGAGACAGTTCCTTTTCTTCTAAGTGTTCTTAAGCCATATGACATATATCTTGTGTCTTTTGTTTGACTTTAATCACGGGGAAAAGAAAGTAGCATAAGACATTTCCCGCCTATGGGATGGGAGCCCTGCTGGCTCTGTGCACCCTCTCCGTGGACTACCGGTGAGTGTCAGGACAGCTGGGAGAGACTTCAGAGGCCTTGGAGTGCTACCCCTGCGCCAGGGTAGTCCCTCCTTAGTGAGGTTCAGAAGCAGCGTTTCTGTGGGAAGGAGGAGGAACAGTACGGATAACAGGTAAGCACATTGTCACTCTGTGTTCAAGCGACAAGCTGGGCGCTCCCGCTGTTTCTTCAGAAGTTCTTGGAACAAGCACGTTTGCCCTCTTTACAAATGAAGGCCCTGGTGCTCAGCTGGGGTGGGTGGCTCACTCAACAGCTTACAGATGAAAGCAAGGGATGGATCCAAGAGTCGAAGCTGGGATACACCTCTTTCCACCATTGCATATTTGACACACAGTAGGTGCTTAGTAAATGCTACTTGGCTTATTATCCCCTCCTCTCTTTCAGAACGCTAGAGTTCCCAAAGAACCACCTACCAACAGCTGTGTGCTGGAGGCCCTGCAGCCTCTTCCCAACTAGAGGCACACCCAGACCTGGCATCACACCTCAGTCCAGGGAAGGGAGCGGCAAAAGCAGCCTTAACGGGAGGGAGAGAGTTCGCTTGCAAATCCTTAGGCGTTTATTTCATCCGCTGCAGCGAGCGCTCCAAGCCTCTCGGGTTTCTTTCTAAACCACAAGGGGTGGGCCACGCCCTAGGCGCGCGCGGGCAACCCCAGGCCTAGAGGAGAACAATTGAGGGGCAGCAGTCCCTAAGGAATTTGCTGATTTTAGAAATTCGAAGACCTTGGCTCCAGGCCAGAGTAAAGCTCATAGTGGAGCGTTAAGGAGGGAAAGCAAGTCTCGGGATCGTCACATTTCTATCGCTTCATCTCCATCAGTGGGACTCTAAAACCCCAGGAGCTGGGGGAGAAGGCCATTAAAAAGTACTTGAAAGGGGCTGACTGTTGAGCATTAACAATCCTTTAAACTATTAGGCGGGGGACCATGTAGCTTTCTCTGCTCCTGCAGGGAGTTTCAGCTCAGGGTGCAGGTCCTTTCTGGGGGTGGGGTGCTGAGCAACGAGACCGTCAGGCCACAGACAGCCGAGGTCTATGCAGGCTGTCACGTGCTCCGATGCTGTCAGCTTGTTCGAGACGTCGGCTCAGTCTCGACAGGGCAACGACGGAGAAAGAGCAGCCTTGCTGATTAAACATCCATCTTCTGGAGACTATGCCAGGGTTTGGATAGACTGTGCTTTGCAGAGAATGTTTCATGAGCATCACGGTTCATCCTCTCACTGGCAGGGACACAGAGAGGCCGTGTCACAGCGCCCAGCCTCCTGGTGACGGGGTCTTGCTTCCCACCTTCCCCTCTGGAGCCCTCACTCATTCTAATACTTTCTGTCCACACAGTACCCCCAGCTCTAAGGAACAAGGAAATTACAAATTAGATTTGCGCATCTCTGTTGACCTGAAGAAAGCCTTTTTTATTGAAAACTAATTGGCAAATTCTATTTTAGGGATCTGCGTGATTATGTCTGACTGGCTCCTACCGTCTCACAGAAAAATATGTTAGAGGTTAGAGCTGGAAGAGATGTTCAAGGTCACAGGGTAGGAGGGAAGAGGTGGGCTCCCCTGATCCCACACCCTCTCTCTTTCTCCCGCTCCTTGTCTGCTCTTCTACTTGGCACCCCCCATCAGTTGCCCCTTTTCTCTTTCCTGATCACCTGCCTCCCCGCTAAGCCCGGCAAAGAGCTCGTGGGCACCCACGAGAACCTTCTCAGGTACCGTGGCCACCGACAGCGGTCTGTTGAGTTTCCGAGAGCTCGTGCTGGCAGGAAGGGCGATGTGGGGTTAGGTGTGCCCGCTGAGGCCTTCAGCTACTAACAGCACTTTGCTGCCTGAAGACAAACACAGACCTACAGGTGGGTTTTCTATGACACCCATGAAGCCTCAGGGTCCCTTCCTTGCACAGCCCTTCCAAGGCCTGTTCCTTGCGTGTTGTTTTCTTTTTCTTAAAAGGGGGTCCCTCCCCGCCTGGGCCCACTCCTGCACATACCTACTGGGGCTTGACCCCAGCCAAACTTACGACTTGCTAAAAACTGTAACAAACACTGTGCTCGGCCCACTGGCCAGGACCCCGCTGAGGACGCTCACTACTTTATCAAGGGTGAAGTTTAAGGACTTACATGAAACTGTGAAAAAAAAAATTAGTGACAGAAAAAGTTTAACCTAAGCCATTTAATTTAAAACATCTCTAAATAAGTCACTCAGAAATCTTTTCCAAGGGATTGTTCTAATCCCGACTTATCTGACTCTGAGCGCCTCTTCCACACAGATTTGTTTAAACATCTTAAACAATGACTGTCTCTGCAAGTACAGTTGTGGGCACCTCCGCTGACATAGGGACAGCTTTCGTATCAGGATTACCCTGCTCGCTGCGCCCTCCCCCGCTGACCTACTGCCAGTGCGCAAAGAGACTCGGACCACGTACCTACGTGTCTGAACGCTGCTGGTAGCTCGTGGCTTTGAACAGTTTGCCACATTCAGGCTGATTTCCGTTTAGATGACCAGTCCATTTGGGGCACGCCAGGGCCATGTTCTGTCCTGCAGGGTACTGCCCACGGTGGCCTCCTGTGGGCTCACAGGGGTGGGGGGCCGGCGCAGGCGTGGGAAACTGCAGGACTCTTGCATATTCAATGCTGTGACCCTTCCCGACGGAATTTATGATTCTCATAAAATGCTCCCAAACTTTGCCTGTTTTGAACATCCCCTTCTTAGAAAAAACTCAGATATCAAATGATTCAGGGATGTCTGCTATTTAAAAACGAGAGCATTTCCTCACTTTTCCACACTGCTAAAATTCCAAGGAGGATGGGTTGACGCACCTTCATAGTCACGATCCCCGCTGGAGCACCTCCCGGGGGAAATGGCCAGTATTCTCAGGGTTACTGTGGATATGAGCCATGAAATGTATTCTTAACATCTCTTCTTTTTTTGTTTTTAACCTTTGCTGCTAACTCTCATTTGCCCATTTCTTGTTGATTTTTCTACTTAGCTTTGTTGCTGTCTGGCCTCGCCGATTCTCTTCTCCTCTTTCTTCTCCATCTTTTCTTTTCATTGATTTCCCTCTCATTTCTCCTTGTCCCCTCATCTCCTCTTTCTTCTTCTTTTCTTCCTACTTCTCTCTTTTCTCTTACGTTGATCCTTTTTTCCTCCACCACCCTCCTTCCTGGCCTTTCATTCGAGGACTCTTTTATCTTCCGCCGGTAGAGGGAGACATCACTGCTCCCTTTTTCTCTTACAATTTGGTGGCTGTGCGTTTATTCCAGCTGACACCAGGAAGCCACTGGGTCTGTTTGAATTGACTTAACCGGTTATATAATCTTAAGGAAACAGAGCCAAGCACTCAGATATCTGACGGTGACAGTCCGTCTCCTATAAACAGCAAATTGAGAAACTCATGTTTTCATTTCAAAACAACCCTTTAAGTGTTCATATTTATCAAATATTAGTTTGAATAGTACAAAACTGCCACTCTTTTAGGTAAAAGATTGGTGAAATGCTGAATACTAATAGAATAAAAGCTTGATCTCTGGTAAGAGTGTCAATGAAAAGACCTTTCCGCTGGCAGCATGAAAACACAGCCGTCTGGAGTGCTGGAGCTTTTGCTACAGTTGCAATAAGTCACCATGACGCCTGATTTACTGCCCGAATGAAGCGTCCGCATTTAACTTGCAAAGAAGTTTATGGCTTCAGATGTCTGGATGTCATACACATTAGTACTTAATGTTACAATTTAAAAACGCCATAGAGATCGTTTACTTTTTGTCTCTGCAGATTTTCAAATAAAATGGCTCATGTTGGAATACATTTTATTTTATCCTAGCTAATTTTTGTCTGAAAAAAACATAGTGTGCAGATGCTGCTAAAAGCGAAGCTAAGAGTCTTCTAGATGGTTTATATACAAATTGGGAATGAATGAAATTATTTCTCTTGCTCCAATTCTGTCAAAAGTATTAGAGCTGGGCACTGCTCATTTCTGCTTGTCTGTGAAGCCCTGTTCTAGGGCCTTGTGAATGCTCACTTACAGTTACAAAAACACCATAATCTTCTAAAGTCCACCTAGAATGTACATGCAGCTTGGGAGGAAAGTTTCTTTGCATTCTTTTAACATTATCACTTAAGCTGAAGTTATTTTTCCTCACTGTATTTGATTTTTCAGATTATGCATGGAGAGTTCTTCTGCAATACTAGTTTAACAAATCATGCAACTGCTAGTTTAGTCTTGTTTTGATACTGGATTAAGGGGGATTTAAAATATTAGATTAAGTAAATATAGCAAATGATATTCTAAAAAATAATTCCAAAACTACGTACCCTGTCACTCTCTTTGTATTTAGCACGTGATCCCAAGGGATCTTTGTAGCTACAAGTGTTAGATGTGAACTCTGACCTGAGTGCTACACAGAAATTAAATTATTTGACAATCGAATGAGACATGCACACCAAAGAGCCGACCCTAAGCAGGTGTCGTGACTGTGCGTGCACACACTGACCCAGATAGAACCTCACCTTCAGGTAATGATAAAAGCCAGTAATGAGGAGACTAGGAATAAAGGAAATGCGATCCTCAGCTAGCAGGGGGTCATTTGCACACACTCCAGTGTGGCTCTCAGAGTTTCATAGGAGCTCAGATGGTAAAAGCTGTGTTTGGGGTCACATGCATCATTTTATTGCTTTTGATGTCACCTCGTTACTTCTCTAACATTTTTTCCTTGAGAATTTATAGTAGAGAGAAGATCTTGTAGGCACTAAATAACCACCCCCACCCCAGCTTGGGAGAGATGATAAGCTAACAGTGAATTCTCCTGTTTTTGAGATAACAAGTAAAACCCCAGTGGGTACTTTGATGAGTTTTCTATCAATATTTATCTAATTTTTTTGAACTGTGATATCAGAGTGCTTATCTAAGACTTATAAAGTCTTTATCTCTAATTTCTAAAACATTGTGCATTTCCCTAGGAGCACTTTTCCTATCATTCAGAAAAGACTTTTCTGATCTGAACATTGGTCCTAAAATAAAATGATAGGCAAAAATTTGACCAAAGATACCTAGAGCTTCTTTTCCCTCCAGCCTTTCTCCCCTTTGCAAATGAATGTGCTGAGTCTGGTGCTAAATATAAATGTCTCCAAATGTCTCGGATTCCATGGCTAATTCAGTATTTATAGCTGGTAGAGAGAGCGAATAGCTAAAAGGTGTATCTGGAGCACACGGCAATATCAGCTGCAACATGCCCTCTAATTCTAGAGACAAAGCTTCTACTCCCAGCAATGATGGGTAACTGACATTGAATACATGGGAGTATATGAAACGGGCCAAAATACAGAAGGTAAAAGATATTAAGTTGTGCACAACAGACAATGCAAGACTGCAATCCCTGAGAGAAGGGAAACTCACAAGGTGAGCCCTGTGTTCAACCAATTCTTTTCTTAGGGAAAATTTCCTACCTGTGGCATAGAGCTGGAGTCTGAGCAAACCGCGGTAGTTCTGCTCAGTAGAGAAAGCAGAGATCAGAGTGTGAGGAAGCTAAAGTGGCTGGGTTTGCAGGGCAGGACATTAGAGAAGAGGACGCTGTGCAGAGAGGGGACACCAGAAGTCCTAGTGGGGGCTCCCCACAGGTCTGCAGTCAAAGCTGTGGGGTGGAGATGCACCAAGTTCACGTTCTGCTTAGTGCCAGCCCTACTTGCGCATAACTGTGTCCTCTTCCCAAGGTCCAGTTAGCCCAGTTTTAGAGCACAGAATCCCATAAAGAGCAACTGAAACAATAGCAAGGCCCGTTCTCTAGGTGCTCAAATGGCCTATAGATGTACCATAGAATCGGACATTATCTGACACGGTGATACTGGCCCTTTGATAAGACGCAGTGGGCTGGATCTGCATTGGAAGGGACCCTAAAGGTCCAGGTCCAGCCCTTCCCACTATGCCGAAATAGCCCTCTGTCCAACATCACTGGGAGGTGCATGCCTTGCATCGCTGGGGTGGTGACGCCTGTCTGCCATGAGCTCTAGGTGTCCAGAATTCCCCTCTTGGATTGAGTAGGACCCAAATCCTAGGCCCACCCTCTGGTCCTAGTTCAGACATGTGAGGCCACATAGAACACTCCTCATCCTCTCCTGAGGATATTCCAACATGCGTGGGGCACTCTGCCAGTGGGCAGGAGCCTTGGGCCCAAAAGGATTCTCCCACTGTGAGCGGAGAGTCAACAGGGTTTCTCACAGCACAGGCAGCGTGTGCGGTAGAAGGGGCACAGGACTCTAAGTCAGTTAGTCTTTTAAATTTATCTGTCTATGAGCAACTTGCTTTCTAATTGGTAATGATTTCTGTGCAATCATAAGTGTGCTTGGGAATTCTTACGAAGTGAGAAAAACCCAACCTACAAATCATTTCTAAACTGTCATAAAATTTTCATGAGTGCTAAATTTAACAATTAATGAAGTTGACATATTTATGTCTCATAGACATTAAACATTTATTAATTTTGATTTTGCAGTTTTCTTTGCATGTTTTAAAGCTTATAATTTTTTTTCTAAGTCTTAAAATATCTGATAGTCCCCGGCCAAGCACACAGGCACTTGCCTGCAGTGTACAGTGGACAGAACGCCCGTGACCTCGGCCTCTTGGCCCACGGATTGGTTTGATCCAACCAAGGCCATGAATTCATGAAGCCATGTTGCCAGGTCACTGCACCAGAGAAAACTCCTTCCCTCCAGTTCCTAGTTCCACGTTCAGGGTGGAGCTTTTGGAGAAGAGGCAAAATTGGAGGAAGGAAAGGACAAGGAAAGAAGACAGGAACAAGCAAGTATTTGCGGAGAACCTCTCACGGGCGAGCCCCTCCAGGGGAGTTTGCACACACACGCACTTGAACGTTTAACAAGCACCCACTGTGTGCCAACCCTGTGTTATATTTTTTTATTTGTTATTTTTTTTACTTCACAAACTCTTTTTCTCCCAGCTGTCTTATAAACTTGTGATGGGAAGAAGAAACAGATGGGATCTCAGTCAGTTCTAAGCACAGGCCAGGGAGGTGAATGTCATTACCTCCTTCACTTTACAGTTTAGGAACTTAAGGTTCTTGGGCTTAAGGGATCTGCCCAAGATCTCGCAGCCCCAAGCGTCAGAGCCGGCAAGTGTCAGCCCAGGGGCTCTGCTCCCTGCCATTCCCACTACTGTGAGTACTTAAATCTCTCTATTTGCAAAGCTTGTCCTTCAGTTATCTTTCAGGATTATCCTATTCAATCGTCCTCACTAGGGTCCAACTGGACCAAGAAACTTGCTTCAACTTGGCGGGGGCACAGCTGGCAGAGGTGGGGGAGAGAAAGAAAAATATAATAAATGCTGATTTCAGAAAATAATCTTCCAGCATGTGAGATGAACTCAGATTAGTATCTCAGATGAAAAACATGGCAAGTCTTATAATTTCTTTTTAAATCCCAGAGTGACTGATGGTTCTGGATAACTGATAAAATTAATTCACGACTCCATTATTTCAAAGTGAATTTCTACCAGCCACATCATTTCTTCATCAACATGGGGAAACAAACCTTCCCTGAGCTTTCCATCTAGTTCCCCGCCAGATGGCTGCCCACCAGCCCCAGGTATCCGTGGGCACCCCAATTCCACCTGCCTATATCAGCTTCTCCCCAACGTGCCCCTCCCCTGAGTTTCCCAGTGGCGAGGCGTCCGATCATCTGGCTCCCCTGCCTGGATCTCCACCTTAATCCTCAAATCCTGCACTCTGCTGCCTCTTTCCTGCACCTCCTCTGCCAACAGGCCTCCTGCAAGGGCTTCTTCTGTCCTCCTTGCCTCCCTCCCTGCCCCACACGGCCCCCCAGGTCTCCTCCACCACTGCCAGCCTCGTCCACTCCAGATGAAAGTCTGATGGCATCGCTCCCTGAACTGGGCTCTGCAGCGGCTCCCTGCCATTCACAGAACAAAGCCCAAGCTGGTTATAAGGCGCCCACGGCCTTTTGTGCACTTTCCATCCTGCCTTAGTCGCGGAATTCCCCTTTGCAGTCCACTCTCCCGACACTGTCGTCCCTGCTCCCTGCAAACGCCAAGCAGTTCCACCCCATGTGTGTCTACGTTTCTGAGTCTGCTCCACTTGCAGCATCCTTCCCACCTTTGGGTGGTGAATTCTTTGCAACTTATCTTTTAATATTTAGCTCAGATGTCATCTCCTCCAGGAAACTTTGCCTAAAACCTAGTGCTCTTTTTGGCCTCCCCCCTACTCTGCCCCGCCACCTTGCAAATTCTAGCACATTCTGTTGAAATCCTCCATATACTTGTTTTTCTGAATAGACTAGGTGTTAGTTGAGCCAAATTGATTTAAAGGTTTTTTTTGTTTTTTTTTGTTTTTTAAGAGATAGGGTCTTGCTCTGTTGTCCAGGCTGGAGTGCAGTGGTGCCATCATAGCTCACTGCAGCCTCGAACATGGGCTCTGGAGAGCCTCCCGCCTCAGCCTCCTGAGTAGTGAGGACTACAGAAGCATGGCACCACTATACTCGGCTAAGTTTTAAAAATTTTTTTTGTAAAGACGGGGGTCTTGCTGTGTTGCCCAGGCTGGAGTACAGTGGTAGGATCATACCAATGCTTTGGCCCCTTGCTGCGATTCTGATTTAACTGGACTCAGCTATCAGTGCTGACTCTAATGAGCGTCCTAAGCCAAGAAAACCAGATTGTAGAAAGTTATCTCCGCAGCTCCCAGACACAAGGGCCAGGTCTGAAGAGGACCATCTGACACCAACTTGAGGGCTTTTAACACCAAAACACAACATGTAGTGGAAAGCGCCCAGGCCTTGAATCTCTGGTTGTGTGACTCTGAGCAAGTTACTCAATATTTTACAGTCTCAGTTTCACCCTTCGTAAAATGAGGCTACCTTGTAGGTTGTCATAGAGATTAGGTGAGATGATCCTTGCAATGATGACAGGGTCAGTATCAGCAACACTCTGCCAAGTGTAATGAGTGATAAACCTCAGCAGAGACCCGCCTGACCACACAGTATGTTCCACACCAAATACTTGTTTCCATTCTTAGAATGGCTTGCAATTCACCTTGTCGATTCTGGCTAAGTCAACATTCACGGATTTGTGTATTCGTTGTCACCTGCGTCTAACTGGGGATTGGAACACAAGAACTGTTTTGTTGACTGTGAGCTCTAACTATACCCAGAAAAATGAAATAAGTAAGTAAAAAGAAGGATGACGGATTGCTTGGCACATTGCTGAACCAATTGCTCTTAGTGACGACGCAGGCTTTCCGAGGATCAGAGGGTGGACAGATGCCCTGGGTGTCTGTCATTGCATCAGAGACCAGAAAACCTGCAGGGCTGTGGGTCCCTTTTGGCCAGGCTCTGCTGGTCACGATGTGCTGGCTCATTTTGGGATAGTCTTGGTCGGGATGTCTGTTATAGGCAGCCTACCCAAGTCAAAGGAAAGGAATGTTCCAATTGCCCCCAAGAATTAGTTTCATTGTCAGACTTGAAATATTTTAGCTTGTTTTTTCACATGTTGACAATTTCTGGAAATTTCAGGGTATACATTTCTCTTGGCCCCAACATTACTCAAAAGGGGAGAAAGCAAAGCAGCAGTGTGGGATATAACCTGCTGCAAGTCTCTTTGCCAGAGCCTCCAGCTCTCTCGGCTGGGGCAGTTGTGAGCGGCTCCTAGAATGTCAAAAAAATGCAAAATGCCAAGGTCCCCCTTCAGGGCTGACTCCGAGTGCTTCTTTATTCTCACTGGAGTCTTTGGTTACTTCTTCTCTGTCCCTCAGCTTTTACAAACTACTCAGTTTCTATTTAACTTTTTCAGTCCTTAAGCTTTCCTCTTTTCATTTACTTTTATAATAAAACAATATTGATGCAAGACAGATGAGACAATGCCAACAAATTAGCTAACTGAGATGAAATGGATAAATTCCCAGAAAGAAAAATACTACTGAAACTGACCTAAGAAGACACAGAAAATCTGAATAGATCTATACAATAAGTAGAGAGTGAATTAGTTATCAAAAAGACTTTACTGGTGAGTTCTTCCAAATCTTTAAAGAAGAATTAACGCCAGTTCTTGGCAAGCCTTCAAAAGACAGACGAAGAAGAGGCAGGTTTTAGCTCATTCTGTGAAGCCAGCAAGCGTCACCCCAACACCAACACAAGACAAAGCCTTCACGAGAAAACTACAGACAATATTGCTTATGAATACAGATGAAAAAGTCCTCAACAAAATACCAGCAAACTTAATCTAGCAACATATAAAAAGGATTATGCACCATGACCAAGTGGGGTTTATCCCGCAAATGTCAGAAATATGGGACAAATAAGAAAGCAAAGCACAGTCCCGCGGGAGAAGTGGGCATGAAGGCCAGACGGTGCCATGACCCCCAGTCCTGCGTCAAGCGCTGGCTTCTCAGCCTCGGGTCTGTCGGTCAGGGTGGTTGGGAGGAGAGGGTGGGCTAAGGGTCACGGTGTTTACCTTCTTCTGGGAGGAGCAGGAGGCCCCCGTGTGCGACTGAGTGTCTCTGCCCTCCTAACCTAGCGGTGGAGCTGCAAAGATCAGAGGCTCACACGCGGCTCAGAGCTGGCAGGGGCCGCAGCCCTTTCAGCCAAGAGGTTTCGTGTGCGAACGTCCCCTACACAGCCCGGAACAGGCAGACCAGACTCAGTGGCCGTCCCTTTCCTTTAACACCCCACTCCCCTTCCAAGCCCCTCAGTCCCACTCCGGGCGGCTGCCCGGGCCTGACAGTGCACAGCAAGCGGGAGGGAAGGCGGCGGCCGCTCCTACCATGTCGCTCTGTGACTGCGTGGCCCCGTACATGGTGATGCCGTTGGAGGGCGCTGCCGGCTGCGGGGTGTCCGGCTGGATGTACCCTCTTCTGTCAATGAGGCTGCGAGAGGAGACACAACACGGGGAGAGTGAATAAAATCCAAAGGCGCCGGACACCGTGTCCGTCTGCGTGTCTGGCTCTCTCCCTGTGCCGCCCCAACACAGGCACCTGGCGACCCTCGAGCTGCTCAGACCGCAGCACCTCCCTCCTTGGCCACTGACCGTGGGGGCCTCCTCGCTGGTCAATCTCCACCCACCGCCATCTGTCCCCAGCGTTCCTCTCCAGCCTTAAACACGCTCTTCTTATTACATTCATTCAACAGACGTGTCCGAGTGCTGTCTACACGGCGCAGCCCACCTGCCCACACCTGCTTTGCAGCCTCTGCATTTTTCTTCAAGCTGTTTCCTTCCCCACCCAATGTCACTGTTCCTTCCACTCTGCTGTCCGTTCTTCAAGGCCAGGTTCAAAAGCGCTGCGGCCCCTGCTCTCGTCCGGCGGCCCTTTGCCCCGCGGTCCCCTCTCTGCGTTCTCTTAGCCCTGCACCCGACCCTGCTGAGCGTCGCAGTGGGTCTACGCCAGCGTCGTCTTTGTCTAGCAGCCCACAGGCTCCCAAGGGCAGAGTCTTTCTTTCCCCCCACAGCTCCTGGCTCGCGCCTGGCCCACAGACACGGGGATAGAGGCCCCCTGTCTACACCTGCTGCGGAGCTGCCTCAGTCACTGTGGCTCTGAGACCCGCACTCAGTAGGTGCTGAGCTAACGCTTGTTGAAGGAATGAACAAAAACGGGTCCTTGGTCTCCCCCAGACAAGTTTCTGAGTAAGGTCCCCAAAGACCTCTGTTCCTGTGCCCTGTGGTGCTGTCCCCTCAGGAGGGAGGGTGGTGCTTTCCTGTGCCATCGGAAGAGCTGCCTTTCTTCTCCCCAGCGAAGGCTCAGTGTTGACCTTGAGTCTAAGGGCAGCAATGTGAAGAGCAGCTGGAGGCTCAGCTAATGAAGGGGACCCCCGGTGTGGCCCCCGCTGCGTTGGACGGGCCACACTCACAGCACAGATCCACCCTGACGTCCTCGGCAGCTTCCAAGCGATGCAAAAACACACCCTGCCATGGGGGCGCCCGCATGGGCTGCCGGAGGGTGCTCTGTTCAAGGAGCAGAGCCTCCCACTTGTCAGCTCAGCTTCTAGAAGATAGGAGTTGATTTCCCAACTACATCTGCAGGTCTTTGAGTGACAGAATAACGGACCATAAAAATCACTGTGGCTGGGTCTTAGAATGGGACTCTCTCCCCTCAGTTCCAGCCAGATCCCCAAAGGCTTGGAAAACCCAACAGGCAACAAGAACCTGCATGTTGCAAAGGCACCAGCTGGAGCCCCGTGCAGGACGTCAAAGGGGGTTTCTCAAAGCAGCTTTGCAGCTCCCCTTCAAGGGTTCAAAAGGCTGAAGGGGACAAGAGCCGAGAAGGCTGAGGACCAGGGAGGGGCTGGCACTTGGGGCTGGCTGAGGGTCCAGGCGCGGGTCCCATGGGAGAGAGCCAGCGTGTAGCTGGCTTGGGGGAACGCCACGGGTTACACTGCAGAAACACATGCTGAAGTCCTAACTCTGGTACCTGTGAGTGGGACCTTATTTGGAAACAAGGTCTTTGTAGATGTAACCAAGTTAAGATGGGTTCATACGCGATTAGGGTGGGCCTCATCCAATGTGACTGGTGTCCTTACAAGAGGAGACGTGGGGAACAGGGTGCCACGTGAAGGTCAGAAACACACAGGGAGAAAGAATGCCACATGGCGACAGAGGCAGACATCGCAGGGGTGCATCTACCAGCCAAGGGACGTCAAGGACTGCCGGCTGCCACCAGGAGCTGGGACAAAACTAGGAAGGACCCTCCCCAGTGTCTCAGAGGAGCATGGCCTTGCCGACACCATGATTTCAGGCTTCCGGGCTCCCACCTGTGAGAGAGTAACTTTCTGGTGTCGCAAGTGTTGCAAGCCCCCATTTCGCTTTGTTCAGAGCCCGGGGGACGACTGCAGGACTCAGCCCAGGGGCCACAGAGGCCCAGGCAGAGCGGACGGCTGCAGGCCTGGGGCTGGAGTAGCAGGCGAGTGACCACTGCGGGGAGGACCCTGCCTGCGCCGGGGAAGTTGCCATGGGGGCTTCTCAGAGGAAACTCTCCCGAGAGGACAGGCCGCCCTCAAAGCCCCGCCAGGTCTGAGAGCATTAACACGGGGCCAGCAGCACCCCACCCCTGCTCCGAATCCTCTCCCGGCTGGGACAGGAGCTGGGGGAGTAGGGACCCCGCGAGGCCCCCACCGGGGTGAGCTTGGGGGTGGGAGGCGTTAACTTTCAATGAATGTGGCAGTCCTGATGCACTGAAATGACACTATTTTGGAGGGAATGAACGTGGCAAGAGAAACGAAGGGACTTGCAGGGATTTCACCCGGGTGCGGGCTGCCTCTCACGTCTAGCCCGCTTCATGCAGCAGCCACGCCCCTGGCCGGGGACACCCTGGACGTGGCCTAACGTGGCTCTGCCCCAGTGTCCGCCAGTCCTCACCACGGAGCCCCTCCTCCCGGGCCGCGCCCCTCGCCACAGGGCCCTGTGCACACTGGTCCCTCTGTCTGTCAACACTCTGCTGTCCTCCCCGGCCCCACCCCGCCAATTCCAGCTCATCTTTCGGAAGAGACCACAGCTGATCCCTCTGTGGGCACCCCCAACGCACGCCACTCGCCCAGGGACGGTCTGTGCCGCCCGGGAGACAGCACCTGCCTCCATGCCTCCCGAGCCCCTCGCACACAGCCTGACCCCACCCCCCAACACACGCTCAGCAAACAGTAGCCACGTGCCCCACGGAGGTGGCCCAAGTGTGGCCTGACATTGGCCATTCCTTGCCTGTCTTTCCAATTTTCTGTTCTTCCCGACAGGCTTGTATGAGGACTCCCATCTCCCAAACCTGGCCGTCCCCATCTGGTTGCCACCCTCACCCCTGGAGACACCGTGCAGGGCACTGAATGTGGGTCTTTGCACTCCTAGTGTGTAGGCTCCCAAGGGGAAACATGGGACACACCCTCTCTCCCCCTCTGGTCTGCACAGCATGGCAGTTTAGGAACACGTTAAAGGGCAGCCTGCCCCGCAGGTGGGCACGGCTGGGAAGCCTGGGGGTCCTGGCCCACGTGGGGTGCAGGGGTTGGGGTGGGGCGGGGTGGAGGGAGGAGAAGGTGGCATCGCCCCTCACTTCCGCCTGGCGCCAGCCCTCGGGCGCCTGTGAGCAGCGTGCAGGTGAGCTGGCCCATTTCTGGCCCAAACCCTGGGGCTGCTAAAATCGTGAACTCCAGCGCCCTGGGTTCCTCAGTGCAGACGTTTCAACCAATGAGAGAGCACTAGGCAGGCTAAGTGCCACTGCGCCACTTTGGCCAAGCGAGGCCTTCTTTGTCTTGCTCCGCCTGTAAAGGCTTCCGCGGAGCCCTGCGGTAGAGGCCGCGCTGCTGGAGGTCTGGAGCTGCCAGAGTCATGAACTACTGTAAATAAACTCTTTCATGTTATATCGTGCCTCGGTTTACCTTTTAACAAATGATTCAAGCAGTTCCGAGGAGAGAGAGGGTCATTCCTGAGAAATGCCCCTTCCAAAGGAATCTGGATTTGGGGACAAACATAGTCCAAACCAGCCAAAATGGCACATTTAGTCCAGTCGTGGACGAAACCATTTTGGTTGTGACAAGATTTGGTCTATAAACAGTAAAAAGTGGTGCTGTAGGCAAATCAAGGATTCAGGGACAAGCAAAGAGATTTGGACCGAAGGTGAGACTTCCAAACTCCCCTCCGAGAGGCAAACGTGCCCCCTGCAGGTGCGGGGACGGGGGCTCAGCTCTCGTCCACTCACACTCCTTCCCGCCCGCGCCTGCTTCCCGGCCTGCCCCGCGGGCAACAGCCTAAACTGTGAAAAATCAAGCATTTCCTGAGAGATTTTCTGGCCTAAAACGTCCCCAGAAGGCTCCTGGGGTGAGCCCGGAGCTCTCCTCAAGAGGCGCTGGCGCCCGCCAGGCCACACCTGACCCCCGTCCGAGCGCGCCTCCAACCCGGAGTCCTCGCCTGCCCCTTCCTGCCACCCTCTGCAGAGGACTCCTCTGAGCGGCGGGTCGGCGGTCCCCGGAGGTCCCCGTTTCAGGAAGGGAGTGGCACACTGGGCTCCCAACTTCCTGGGCCAGAGCTGGACTATGATCGATTTCCAGTTAAGCAGCGGCACCATGAATGACTCAAAGCGACAAGAACCCAACGCCAGTTAACAACCAGCCGAGGAATACGTGCTTTATATGCCTGGATTTTTTTTTTTTTTAATTACTTTTACTTCCCCAATGAGGGTTCACTGAGGCTGATAGTAAAGTTTGCATTCTATGCACACAATTCAGTAAGGACTTGGACTCTCATTCTAGAGACCCAGTATAGTTGCTCAATAAGTACCTGCTGATGATGGTTTGATTAATCGGTGGGAAATATTCTACACAGATGTAACTCATAGCCAGTCAAAGGCTGACTGTATTGTGGACTTGTGCAGTTCTGACTTGGAGGCAGCATGTCGCGGTGGACGCCACACTGGTCCTCATGCTGGATGGCCTGGGTGTGAGTCCCTGCGAGCTGGCATTTACTAGCTGTGTGATCGTGGGCATGTTATTTAAACTCTGTGCCTCAGTTTCCTCATCCATAAAATGGGATATGGCTGTACCTACCTCATAAGTACAGAGTGAGCCCATAGGAAGTTAGTACAGCCAAAGCACTGAGAGCAGGGCCTGGCACTAGTCCAGCAAATGTCAGCTATTGTCATTATTGATACTGTCATCATCATTGTCATTACCACAATCTCAGTTACGCCAGTCCCCGTGGATCTCTCTCTAGGAATGGTTTTGGCATTTATGCTCTGGACAAATCACCTGTCAGCACTTATTTCTACAGGTCTTCTCGTTGCTTCCTTCCTGCAAGTGTGTCCTGGCGCCCTGCTCGCCACAGATGCTCAGCATCGTTGAATAATGAACAGCATTGCATGCTTGGGTTTTCCTGTTGTGAGCTCTAGGAGACTTTCCCCCAAATCGGACATAAGTCCAGTTGAAGACTAAAAGGGGTGTGAAGAGTGACATGACACATGGAGCCGGGTCTCTGTTTCATAAAGGCCGTGTCTACATGGCACGCAGCAGTCAGCTGGCGGTTGGGACCATCCCCACCCCTCCGTGGCGGCCAGGTGTCTGCCCCACGAGACCACAGCGGAGGCTTTTCCGAGCTCTGTTAATTAAGGAGCCTGCTGCTTCCT
Organism: Avahi laniger; assembly: GCA_963575035.1. Lineage (NCBI taxonomy): Eukaryota > Metazoa > Chordata > Mammalia > Primates > Indriidae > Avahi > Avahi laniger. Next base: position 41,973 of record CAUYSK010008696.1, read on the forward strand.
GACTCTTACCTTGGAGAGATGGGCCCGCACAGGGCAACGCAGCAGTTTGTGAAGATATTTCCATAGCTGTAGGGATTGTAATTTTCTTTACCTCTTTTATTTGACCAAGATCCTTTAATCTGAAAGAAAAAAAACAGTCAATAACATACAATAGCCTTTATATCAATGCCACATTCTCAGCCAGGTGGACCAGGAGAGGCCCATAAAGAATGCAAATAATCTTTCCTCTCTTATTCACCAGAAGCAACTGAGGTACTTTTCTCAAGGAAAATAGGCATTTATCCCAAACTTGGAAATATCCCAAAACAGCAGGTGAGATTAGGGAAAAGAGCAGGATTCCCTGGGGACAGTAATCTTTTACTGGTACCACATGGTACTAAGAGGCCATCTCACACAAGCAGCAGAGATTTTTTTCATACACACATGTAGGGCCCTAACAGGTAATTGAGTGGAGGGGAGGTGAAAACGCTCATGTGGTTTCCCTAACTACCCACCGACAGGCTGTAAGAAATCAGTCTCACGGTGTTGCCAAAACAGTCTGTTTTGCTGATTCTAATATTCATACTTGCCAAATACAAATAACTGTATTAACATGCTCTCATCTCACGTGTCTCATCACCACCGATTTCCTCAAGCTTTTGCTTAAGGCAACTGACCTGTTCTGAGACATTTAATTCACGTATGGACAGAGACTTAAGTCAACATCTAAGGATTAAGAACAAAGAAGACCATGCTTATCAAGAAATATTTTCCAACATTATGCTCCTGTTTTTATATCTCTTCTCCATCTGCATTAAGTATAGGCACATAATCCTGGACAAAACGTTGAACTTTGGGTCAGAGCAATTTCCTCCAAAAACTAAACTAAGACATTAAATATAACATGAAGGGTAGACTCAGACGCTCACTCCGAGACGTCAGCCCTCCGTTGCTCTTTATTAGGGGAAGTGTGATAACAACTATTAAAGGGAACAGAAAGAACCTTCTCCTCGGGGCCAGAAACGGGTGTCACCGGGCCAATCCTAGTGTCTAACTGACATGGTCAGGAAAGAAGAAGAGAACACAGGTTCCTGGTGGAGAAACCTGCAGAAGGGCACGTGGAAATGCCACCGCGTGCTCTGCGCTCCCGAGGCTCACAGGGAGAAGGGGACCCCACACCCCTCCATCCTTTTTCTCCTCCACTGCCAAACTCCAAGGAGCGCACCCGTGTCCTAGAGTCCAGAACTTACGTCTTCATTCGTCGTCTGGTTGGAGCTGATCAAGTAGGTGTGGAAACCCGAGAGGCCAACGATGGACCAGACAGAGAAGAAGCACACCACGGCCTCCAGCACGGTGGCGCGAGTCAAGGAGGCCAACGGGAGTGGAAGAGCGTCCCTCGGCCACCCCACAGAGGCAGAAGGACCTCAGGCTTCTGTCCTTTCTCTAGCCCGGCATGGCTTCCCACTGTTCCTCCAGTTTTCTCTCTAACCAGAGGGGGACTCCTTAGGGCAGGCGTGTGTCACCTTCCCCAGGGCCGAGCAGCGGCTGTAGCTTGTCACGACTGGGGGCTCCCTGATCATCATCCGTCCCCTTCCTACCGTGGACACTGCCTCAGGGTCAGAGTCGTTTTTACTCAGGGGACCTTTTCCCAGCCCTCAGCGAATCCCTGACATAGAAGGCTGTCCCAGCTGCCAGACAGGCAATCGCGGAACAGGAATTCTCACAGGACGTCAAGCGAGAAGTCAGGAGCCCATCAGACTGTTACAACCAAAGGAGAAAAGCTCAGCGTCCTGCAACACAGGAGATCAATCACCACGAGTGTGGCAGTCTGAAAAGATCAGAGAATTTTTCTCTCACAAATGTTTACAAAATTCTATTTACGAGATATAGATGTTTCTCAGGATAAAAAAACAACAGTCATTGTGGGTCTGGGAGTTTAACACACACCTTACATCCCCTCTCAATTAATTAATGACATGCTGGAGAAAGCAAACACTCATGCTTTCCTGGTGCTTCCAAGGACAGAAGCCATGCAGCTCATACCGTAACACATCCTCATGGATTTTTCCCAGGTTGGGTATGATTCATCTTTAGACCAGACTGCGGAGTACGCTACCCAGTGCAGTGTCACGACTGAGTAATGCCATCGTCTGGGCGCACGGCCCGCACACGAAACGGAAGGAAAGAATGGGCTTCCGTCTGTTGACTTTCTCTGGTCTGCTCGCGGAGAAGCAGACGGCAGGGAGGAGCAGTAGGGGACAAGGAGGCTCAGGGAAGCAGACCCCTGCCCAGGGCTGCCACCAGCCTGGACAACCCCCCTCCAATGCTCCCAGGTTTACCCTGGTGGGCAGGTGGCTGTGGTGGGAGCCTTGGGTGCACATGGGGACACATGGACAGTGGCCCACGTGGTACGGATGGTCTTGTCCTCAACTGCCCTCCCCCAGGTCAGGGCTCCCAGACGCCCCTGTCCCTCCCTTCATCCCAACCCAGGAGGGAACAGACAGGGCGGCGGCCGCAGGAGTCATGTCAGTCGCTGGCTTGAAAGGGAAGGTGAAGTGGATCCAGGGGAAGTGACAAGGTGACCGGTGGGAAGACCGAGTCAGGAAGACAAGGTGTGTGACACTGGACAGGCTGGAAGGGAAGACAGGAGACAGAAAGATCGAAGAGGAGGAGACACACAGAATGGAAGCAGGAAATGGTCACAGGTAAAAAAGAATAAAGAACAGAACCAAGAGATTTATTTACTGAATAATGCATGAAGGAGCGAACTTCGATCTCAGAAACACTTTTGTGTCACCTGAAGTTTACAGTCAAGGTAGAATGATGGGGAAGTGGAAATATACACGACACACATACCAACATGCAAACACTGGCACGTGCTCTGACTTCCCGCTGTACAATATACCCATGTAATACAACTCCACCTGTACCCCCTAAATCTGTTGAAAAAAAGAAAAATTGTTGGGTTGTGATGTTCTTTAAATGTCTTGACAGAGCTTGTTAATTGCATTAATTATTTCAATCTTCTCTATTCTCATTGATTATTTTTGTCTGCTTTATCTATCAATAAGTAAAAGAAGCCTGTTAAAATAATAATAAAAAAAAATCTGGCATGTGAGAGAGGAGGAGACCCCAGGATCTAAAGTGGCTCCTGCCTGTGTTCTGGCCACCGCACCTTTTGCGACGCCACCCACACTCACCATCTCTGTCAGGAGGCGTCGTAACCAGCAGATATGGAATTATAAAGGTTTATAGCAATGATATCTCAAGTGCTTTAGAAACATAAACAGCAGAATTCAGTTCCACTGTTAGTTTGCAGCTGTGTCCAAATAACATGAATCCAAGGTAGGACGCAAGATGCAGCCGCTTACACCACCCCCCCCTCCCCCTGGGGCCCAGCTGACACCCCCCCACAGTACGTCTTAAGGAATCGTCATTCACGACAACGGCTGGCATCACTGGCAGTGTGTCAGGTCCTGTTCCAAAGCCTTCAGTGAACTAACTCAATCTTCAGAGCAGCACAGGGAGAAGTGTGACTCCCAGTTAATAGGCAGGGAAACCGAGGCAGAAGGCAGTAAAGCAATTTGCTTGGAAAATAGCAGAGCTAGGAGTTAAATGCTGGAAGTCTGCTCTGCCAGGATGACAGAAGAGCCTGGTCCCTTTCCTAATTCTTGCTGAGGGGCAGGTGGCCCGAGGCTGACTCCGACCTCTGCCAGGGGAAGATGGGACGCTCTTTGTCAGGGATTCGTGAAGCCACGGCAACCGAAGTCGGTCCCCTTCCAATCCACTCAGACTGAGATGCAAGTGCCTCACTGACCCAACAGCTAGATGTTGAAAATAAGATTAAGAAATATGAATTTCCTTTAAATGTATTAAAACTCATTACTGATTTTTTTAAAAAAGAAAAATGAGAGAAAACAATGCAGCTCTACTGGGAGTCACTTTAATAAGGAGTTGGACTTTGGTTTACCCCACCGGGGATGGGTTTCAAATTACAGCAGTGACCGCTGCCAGCCTCTCTCTCCCCGCCCCCACCAGCTCCCACTAAGACGGTGAGCCCCTTTGTGGCCAGGGTGATGGCTTCAAATTCCCCATAACCCCTAGCCCAAGAGGTTGCACCCTGAGGTATTCACTGCTTATGAAACTGAAAAAGACTGAAAACTGCTCTGCGGACGCCCCTCCCTTGAGTTTCTGCTTAATCCTAGGAAGTGCCTCTAGCTGCCTTTCTATGCACCCCGACTTGCGCAGGGCGCAGGAGGGGCTAAGGACCAGCTCCCCGCCCTAAGGGGGTGGGCTCTGTCTGCCCCTGAGGGTAAGCAAGGGGGAAGGCTGCGCAGGATGCGGAAATGTTAGGACACCTCAGCATTTAGGGAATCCTAGAAGGTGACAGATCATGGAACCACATGTCTCACATGTCTTTAATCTTTTCAAGTTCCTACTCTTTTCTCAGCAAAAAACACACATGAACACAATTTTTAAAAATAATTTCAGGAGCTTTTAAAACTCCCCTGATATCCCTCCATGGATATGCCCTGATTTATTCTAATGTCTTCATTTTACAGATAGGAAGCCAAGGCCCAGAGAGGCCAAGCCACTTATAAGAGTTCACACAGCAATACATGTCAGAACAGAATTGGAACCTGATATTCAGACTGGGACACTTCCCAAGGCCCGAAGTGATGGCAGTGTCACAGTGCACTTTGCAGGCCTCAGTGCTCATGGTGGCAAGGCTGACACTGCCTGTGACCCCGAACCCTGACTTCAGCCCATGGCCTCAGAGCCACCCAGTGTGAAGAACCTCTCTCTGCCAATACATCATAACCCATCTTCTCCCCACATTCCAGCAATCAGGCTGGTGATGCTGGTATCGTGTGCCAAGTGCCAAATTCAAATATCTTATTTTAAAAAGTCTGTGTGTTTGTGTGTGTGTTTTGTGTCAGTTTCGTTACTAACCAGAACTCCAGCATGGCCGGGGACTGTGGAAGTCCAGGGCTCTGAGAGGGTCCCTCTCCTTCCCATGTCTGTGGCTGATGAGGCCCTGGGTGCCGCATGGCAGCGTGGGGTGTCTCTCCGGGGGTGCAGATGTGTGCCTGTGAGTCCGCCTGCGTCTGACTCTGCTTCAGGTTCTCCGACTTGGGAGAGAACTGGGCATGAAGCGTTCTGATGTTTGAAATGTAAGAAAATATATGTTGTTTGCAATTATTTTTTTTCCTAAAAATTACAGTAAAATAGGCAATGCTCACTTATAGGGAGTTTTGATGGAAGAGCAGAGAGCAGTGATATCTTCCCTTGTTCTCTAGGTAAAGTGCCTCACATCAGCATTTAATGCTTGCAGATGTTTAGGTTCAAGAACTTGTCAGCATATTCGCCTCGTCAGCCAGATGACCCTGTAATCCTCAGACAGAGACGGGAAAACGGCTGTGTCTTGTCTCCTGAGTGCCCGTCGCTGCGTCTGGGGTGGGGGCTGTTGATGTCCTGGCAATTCACGTGACACACCCTTTCAAAGTGGACAGTCTCTGAGACCTTTAGGCTGGACCATTTGACTGTCACCTTTCAATCTCTCACATCCTTGTCGCGTGCACACTTCGACGTCAGGCAGTAAAGGTGTGTGGTTGCCCCAGACTAGTCTAGGAGGTCACTAGAATTCCAACCAGAATTTTCAAAATGGAATTTGACCAACGGATTCTAAAATTCATCTAGATGACAAAGTGTTTAAGAACAGGTAAGAAATTCTGAAAAGAGCCATCGTGGGGGTGGGGCAGGAGAAGACTTTTCTGGTAAACAAAACAAGGCGCCGACAGCACCGGAGCAGCAGTGGGACAAGAGTCCAGGAGCGACCAGGGGG
>CAUYSK010008698.1:0-12338 GCA_963575035.1 Avahi laniger
CAGCTACTCGGGAGGCTGAGGCAGGAGGATCGCTTGAGCCCAGGAGTTTGAGGTTGCTGTGAGCTAGGCTGACGCCATGGCACTCACTCTAGCCCGGGCAACAGAGTGAGACTCTGTCTCAAAAAAAAAAAAAAATTCATCTATGATCCGACTATTATTGTGTAGTGTAATATTTTATAAACTTATAATTTTATAGTCTTAATAAAATCTTAAAAAATTCTAATACCTTTAATAGACTTTTTAGTCCCTTTTCTTTCTAACGGTTAATGTCTGAAATTATAACATGTGAATGTTACAGTCTTGTTTTTCTTATCGGCGCCCAATTTCTCTGAATGACAATTGTAATAAAACATAGGAAAGGAAAGAGAAATGAAATAGTGTGTTGAATGCCTACCATGTGCTGTTTGCTTAATAAATGAGTATCTTGTGTTGTGGACCTTGGAGTGGAACTTTACTTAGTGAATATATCAATGGCTTTTCCTTGTCGTAGGCATTAAAAAAATGTATTGAATTAAATTTACAAAAAGAACAATACACCACTTGGAAGCTATAGAACTTCAAAATAGCTACTCATACTCCATAGAGGATATAGTAAATAATTAAAGAAAAAAATATTAAATATGTACAGCTGAGCTATTTTATTTTACAAAGCAGTTATTTTTACATGTTAATTAAAGTTGTGTGTTTAAGCAAATCTTTTGTCGTGATGTCTGTTTCATTACAGGAGGATGCGTTTACTTAATTTTCAGATTCCTGTTTTCCTGCCTCTCATCCACCTTCTGGGCTTTTTAGTAATTTGATCCAAACACATGAACAGTAGAGCCAGGAGGTGAGAAAATAGAGGAGCAGGTGTGCACACCAGCATAGACAGGGACATCGAGAACCAAATCCACCTGCTTGAGAAAGTGTTTCAGATCCTTACAAAGAGACATTCATTCATTCATGAACTCTAACTCATACTCCTCCATGCATTTATCACATCTGTCCTGTGTGATCGTGTGGCCCAGGGAAGAGCACCCCTTCAGGTTGAGCAGTCCACAACACATGCCTGAGTACCAGCAGTTAGTAGTTTCAGTAGCACTAAAGATTTTTAAATAATTGACTATTTACAACAACTTTTACATATATTACCATATTTACCCTGAAGATTATTTTTCTGAACATTTCACTAATTCGCTCATTCAACAAATTTGAGTACCTGTTATAGACTGTGTATGGTTTTTGTGAATAAGTAATCCACAAAAAACTTCTTGGTAAAACTGGCAAAATTACTTTAAAAAGTAGTTTAGTCTTAAATATACCACAGGTTGATTTTATATGAATTTGGGGATAATATTTACTGTAGTAATACTTTCTGTGAAAGTTTGCATTTATGCATACACAAACCTTAATTATCCAAGATATGCCTATTTAAAAACTCATATTTTTTCTTATATTGAAATTGGAATATTAATGGATTTTTTAAGAACGTTTTCTTTCTCTACAAAAATCTTTCTTTTTTTTCTTTTAAAGATTTCGTTCAGATACTTGAAGTGTTTCAGAATATGTGAGTGGATAAATGCAAAATTTGCATTCCTAATTGCTAAAAATTGTAAGTAATGTTATATATTTGCTGTAGTTCTGAAGAACAAGCCCAATATTTTTGTGTCTTGATTTCCATCTATAAAGTGTAGGTCATTTTCAGATTATAAATATATTTTTCTCTTGTTCTTAAGGTTGTTTTTCAAATATTAAGTGGATCAAATAGCTGCCTAATTAAATTACTTTGTAAAGTTAACTAAGTATATCATAAAGACGTGTGCCATGCCAAATCAAACCAAACCAAACCAAACTAAACAAAGCATTGGTTACAGAACTCTAAAGTTTACAGGGCCTTCAAATAGTCTGTATATATAGTGTAGATTACAATAAATGTAAATAAGCTATCTAAAGACAATTATAATTAAAGCCAAATTTTATATAAATAATCAAATACAAAGAAATTTGATGCTATAATGTAATTGTTTTCTATTAAACTGAAAATGCATTATTGGTGTTTTGCTATATTTTGGTAAGGATTGGAAAAAGTGATGAATAAGAACATAAAATATAGTGTTCCATCTTCTAAATTTTTACAATTTTTATTTAACCACATCATTATATATTCTTTTTTCTTCTGGCTGAATAGGAATTATCTTCGTAACATTTGAGTAAATTTATCCATTAAAAGATAGGCTCACTGGAGGAAAAAACCAAACAAATTTCCGAATGGGCTACCAATTTTATCTGTGAGAAATGATAGAACAGATTACCAAAGAATTTGTTGAGCAATTTTCTTGAAACTATTTCAGTGCAAAGCAGACACTAAGTTCATCTTATATGAAATTGAGTAGGTATGAAGCAACTGATGTTTGAGAAAGACTTTTTAGAAGGAAATGAAATAGTTCAGCAATTGTCTCGCCAGTAAAAAATGAGGATTTTTAAAAATATTTTAGCTTGAAGAAAGGGCTAGTTAAAAACAACCACCGTCATCAATAGCTAACCAGAAATCAAAACCGAAACTTAGTAGAACGGTATAAGCAAGGTGGCAAGAGTTGGATTTTTTAAAAAATTGTGGTAAAATGTACATTACAAAATTTACCATATTTTTAACTACGATTCAGTGGCTTTGAATATATTCACCATGTTATGTAACTATCATCACTTTCTATTTTCAGAACTTTTCATCATCCAAAATATTAATAGAAGCTCTGTACCCATTAAGCAATAACTCTTCATTCTCTCCCAGCCCTTAGCTCCCCACTCCTGATAAGGTTTCTTCTTTCTGTCTCTATGAATTTGCCTCTTCTATGTACCTTAAACAGGTGAAATAATAATATTTTTCCATTTGTGTTTGGCTTATTTCATTTAGCATAATGTTTAAAAGTTGTACATGTTGTAGAAGGAATCAGAATGCCTTTTTATGGCTATATAATATTTCATTGTGTGTATATACCACATTTTGTTTTTTCATCTGCCAAATAGACACCTGAGTTGCCTCTCTTCTTAGGATGTTGTAAATAATGCTTTAAACATTAGTGTGCAAATATCTGCTCAAGGCCCTGTTTTCAATTCTTTGGGGTATATACCTAGAAGGAGAATTGCTGGATCATGTATAATAGTTCTATATTTAAATTTGTGAGGAGCTGCCAAACTGTTTTCCACACTGACTACACCATCTTACATCGCCACTGGCAATGTTCAGGGGTTCCAATTTCTCCACGTTTTCATCAACATTTGTTATAGTCTATCTATTTTTTCGATAGTACCATCCTTTGGGGCATGAGGTGACATCTCATTGTAATTTTGATTTGCATTTCCCTAATGACTAATGACTAATGAGGATCTTTACATGTCCTTATTGGTCATTTGTTTATCTTCTTTGGAGAAATGCCTATTCAGGTCCACTGACTATTTTTTAATTGGTTTTGTTATTGTGGTTGTTGAGTTATAAATCTTTATATATTCTAGATATTAATCCCTTACAGATATATGATTTACAAATATTTCCCCCTATTTTGTGTGTTGTCTTTTCGCTTTCTAAATACTGTCTTTTGATGCATAAAAATTTTTAATTTTGATAAAGCCTTACTTGTTTTTTTCTTTTGTTACCTGTGCTTTTGGTATCATATATAAGAAATCCAATGTCATCAAGATTTTTCCTGATGTTTTCTTTGAAGATTTTTATAGTTTTAGCTCTTATGTTTAGATCTTTGATCCATTTTGGGTTGATGTTTGTGTATGATGTAAGGTAAGAGTCCAACTTCATTCTTTGGATGTGGGTGGCCTGTTTTCCCAGCACTATTTGTTGAAAATGCTGTCCTTTCCTCAGTGAATGATCTTGGCACCTTGTTGGAAACCAATTGACCACATATGTGAGGATTTATTTCTGGGCTTTCTACTCTGTTCTATTGGTTATATGTCTGTTGTTATGCTAGTCCCACACAGTTTAGATTACTGTCATTTTGCAATAAGTTTTGAAATCAGGAAATATGAGTCCTCCAGCTTTGTTCTTTTTCAAGATTGTTTTGTCTTGAGATTCCATGTGAATTTGGAGGAGGTTTTCTATCACTGCAAAAAAAAAATATTGAGATTTTGACAGTGATTGCATAAATTTATAGATTGTTTTGGGTAATATTGTCATCTTAACAATATTAAACCTTGCATTCCATGAACACAGGATATCTTTCCATTTATTTAGGTCTTCTTTAATTTCTTTCAGCAATGTTTTGTAGTTTTCAGTATACAAGTCTTCTGCCTATTAAATTTATTCCTAAGTATTTTATTCTTTTTGATCTTATTATAAATGGAATTGCTTTCTTAATCTCCTTTTATCAAAATGCAACTGATTTTTGTGTTTTGATTTTGTGTTCCACAACTTTGTTGAATTTATTAACTCTGCAGATCTTTTATGGAAGTGTTAGGACTTAAACCATGGCATCTGTGGACAGAGATAATTTCACTTCTTTTCCGATTTGGATGCTTTTAATTTTTTTTTCTTGTCTAATTGCTCTAGCCAGAACTTCCAGTACTATGTGAAGTGGTGGAAGCCATCAAAAGCACCAATCAGCATTCAGAACATACAATCCTGATATCTGGAGGACAAGGGCCTTGTTGCCCACCCTGGCTCCTGCAAGCCACACCAGAAATGCGGGCTGCTGCCATTGTAGCTGCCTGACATAGGCCTGAGGGATGGAGACTGGTAACCACTGCCATATGTGAAAGGCTGAAATTCACTGAAATTTACCATCCATTTTATGAAGGTCTCCCCTGGATGCTCAAGGTTTTGATGAGACTCTAGAGTTCCAATATATAGATTCCTGACTTAGGATGGTTGGACTTAAGATTTTTTGACTTTGTGATGGTGTGAAAGCAATACACATTCTGTAGAAACCTTACTTCCAGTACCCGTACAATAATTCTGTTTTTCACTTTCAAAACAGTATTCAATAAAGTACATGAAGTATTCAATACTTTATTATAAAATAGCCTCTGTGTTAGATGATTTTGCCCAATGTTAGGCTAATATAAGTGTTCTGAGCACATTTAAGTTAGGCTAGGCTAAGCTGTGATGTTCGTCTGGTTAGGTGTATTAAATGCATTTTTGACTTAGCATATTTTTGACTTATGATAGGGTTTATCAGGACCCAACTCCATCATAAGTCAAGATCATCTGTGGTTACCTCAGACAGTTCCTGCCTGTTCAGTGGTTATTTAGGTGAAGGGACAGATTACTAGAGCTTCCTACTCTGCCGTCTTCCGTGATGTCCCTCCTGCAAGCGCTGGATTTCTTATCTGCCCTGGTCACTTCTTCCAGCCTGATAAATCTTTGTTTTAATAAAGTCAGGATCTTGGGGTAAATTCTCTGTGGGACAGTTGGCTTCACTTTGTTTCAAAGCCACAGATTTTACTGCTGATCCTGATTTTTAATTGCACAAATGTGATATGACACACTTATGTAATTAAAAAACAAATCTTGAATGTGATTGTAGAGATAATTCAATTAAATTTTACTTGCTTCTGAAATCTGTATAAATCTAGATCAGGCAGAAACTTTTTGTATATGATTTATTTACATTTAAAAGCCACAACTGACCCATTTAAAATATTTTTTCAATGACAAATCAGTGAAACAATGTCTTAGGAACATTTTTATCTGTTGTGTTCTGTAACCAACTTTTTTTGTCAGTCAAGCATTAGCTTAATGAAAAAGAAACATTGGTCCTCTGTCCTGCATTTTCACCATCGTTTTCCTCCTGTCAGAATAATCTTAGATTTAGAATGTTAAAGAAAAGCAGTAAGAAAACTATGAAGGCTTTCTGGAAAGTATCCAGCCACGTAACTGTTCTCATTATATTAACAATGGCTGGATACTTTCCGGAAGGCCCTCGTATATCACATTTTTATTAGGAAACAAAGTTTATAACTTTATCACAAAGATGGCGAATGTTGGAGCTTTCCACGTGAAGATAAACTATTCATTTACAATTTTAAAAAATACAGTGTTCCCAGCAGTTTCCTTTGGAATTACTAACATTTCCCACACTCCTGTGACGATATGGCTATCTAATCATTAGCTTCTGCTTCAAAATGTTCTTGATTCACGCTTTACTTCTGAAAAACAATAAAATAGATGTGTGGGGGGTTGTTTTGTATGTAAGAAAAGATCTATTAACTTTTTTTATTCTAAGAAAGATTTTCCCTTGCCATGAAATGAATATATTAATACATCTTTTGACCAAACAATCAGATTTTCTTCTTCTAGCAAGAGGACCCTTCCAGACTTGGAGACGACCACTGTGGCTGAGGCCAGGCAGCAAGGCTTTCTTGCAAATCCTTTGGCATTGTTCTCTCTGGCTTTCTAGAGAACGTTCTAGAGACAGGCTTCTAGAACTTTCTCCGTCCTGGCCTTACTGAGACTCCCTCTTAGGTTTTGCTTCTTTTTTGTTTTTCTTCTAGCTCGAGGAGCAAAGCTCCATGTGAACTATTTCTTTTGAAGCTTTAAGGAAAAAAATAAAATAAAAGACTAAGCACTGACTATGGAGAATGAGAGGGATCAGCTTCAGCTCTTCAGTGTTTCCAGCATGAAACTGTCCTTTTTCAAGCTGCTGCTGTCCCTTTACAGTGGAGGTTGTCTGCTGAGGGACCCCTGACTCAGCTGCGGAAGCTCAGTTTTCCGGCCCAGGTAGTGGCCTGCTGCCTGGTCCCCACCCAGCCCCACGGCGAAGGCTGGGAGGGCTGGGGCTGTTTCACTTCTCCCCTCCCGGGCAGGCCAGCCTGGCCCCGCACTCTCACCATCGCCCGCCCCGTCTCTCCTCTCCTCCACGTGTCCCTGTCTCCTCTTCCTCTGTGCCCGCTCTTCTCAGAAGTTAGCTTACAAAGCAAAGTTGTAACTTTGAATTCCTGTTTTTCCAACTACCCTCATGTGACAGGATATCTACTTATTGGAGGTTTTCCCTAAATTCAAGAGCCCTTTAAAAGGGACTGCTTCCTCTGGGCTTCTTTTCATCAGGGCGGCTCTGGGAGCTCAGGCTAGGTGGTGGCGGGGGGCAGTCAGGCGCCCTGGCAGTTTTGTTTCTGTCCCACACTCCTCTCCATCCGTGGCAGAGAAGGATAAGCCGTGGGCCATGAGGCTGGCCCTGCTCCTGGTTTTTGTCTCTGTCATTCCGGGTGCTGTGCAGCTCTTGGGTAAGTCTGCTCTGAGGCAGGGGCCTTCGGACTTGGGGGCCTCTGCCACCCCTTCCTCTTCTGGGTTCATGTTAATGGATTCCTTCCAACACCTGGACGTGGAGGGCAGCCCCCACGCCCTGCACCATGAACGCGAGGGCCAAGTTGCTTTCATCTGGGGGCCAGGCTTGGAAGCCGGGAGCTGGGGGAGGGAGGAGGCTGCTTCTCTAGTCTCAGGTGTTGCTTGGCCCAGAGCCCCACAGAACTTTCTGACTTCGGCCGTTTGGCATTGCTCCTCCCTCTTTCACTCGTGCAGGGATTTCCTGCTCTGCGGCTTGCTCATTCTGGCTTCCGATTCCCAAAATTTCTATCTACCTCCCCAACAACAGAATACCTTCTGAGTGTCTTTGGCTGAAAGGAGGACGGCATAGTGTCTCCCCCATCCTACTTCCAAGGACAGGATCCCAGATCATCCCTTGGAAAGCAATTCCATGCATACTTTCACTCTCAGCTTTCTCTGTGAACCATTTTAATCATGTTTTTTTTTTTATTGCTAAAAAGTTCACCCTTATCTGTATTCTAAATTGTTCAAACTGCTACATAAGCAGATTCATTCCCGTTTTTTTTTTTTTTCCCTTCTTTTTCTGGAGACTGGAGATTACTCATTAGGAACAGATTCAGAGCTTTTCAGATTCTCAGAGACATTATCGAGTCTATTTTTTCTATTTCTCTGAACTCAACCTGCTTAAACTGCAGAACGAGAGTGCCTGGCTATATTTTGAGATGGTATGGGAGGGATTTAAACTTTGATATGTTTCGGTTTCTGATCCTCCTTCATTTCTATCAAATCAACAAACTCTGTGCATGGTTTGGGCACTGATTCAATGCTGGGGGCAGGAAGCTTTCTAGGGAGAGAGTGTTTGACTACAGCAAAGGTTAAACCATAATGAGCATTAACTAGTAGTGATTATAAAAACACGAGGAAGGCAGTATGGTTTGCAACCTGCTCCTCGCTTACTAGCCGTGTGAATTTGGACGAGCTAATTTGTTTCTTTGTGCTTTAATTTCCACATCTATAAAATGGGGAGAATGGTATTACCTGCCTGTCTGTTGTTGTGATGATCCAGTGCGTTACAATGGGTAAAATGTTTAGAATGGAGTATGACCCTTAGTAAGTGCTTTATAAGCGTTAGCTCTTAAAAGCGATACCGTTTTTCCCCCTGTCATGGTAATGAATTATCCAATAAAAGTAGTATATTAAGCATTTAAAGGAGAGGTTTCCCATGAAACGATGCTACCAAGAGATTCCTGGAGCCTGAGGAGATATTTTACCCTAGTCCTGGCTATAAATCACTTCCTTCAATTAATAGTTGGTGCTGGATATGAGCTTCTTAACTTGAGCTTGGAAAGACTGCAAGGTAGGTGAGGCATTATCACAGAATTCATCTTTTTCAAGATGTTTCTCTTGGGCAAGAGGACTAAAATATTATTCATGGTCCCAAAAGTAAAAACGAAGACCAGTGAAAATTTTCTAAGGGTTGTGTTGTCTCAAATAGAATTGTCTGCTTAGAAGTAGAAAGTTCCCTGCCACTAAAGATGTTCAAACAGAAGCTGGGGGAATAATTCAAGGACTCTTTAGGAGACCTAGACCCCATAACCCAGCAGAGCCCAATAGAAACATAATTAGCCACATTATGTAGCCACATTTAAAAAAAAAAACTAAAAAGAAATAAGTGAAATTGATTTTATTGATATATTTTATTGAACTCAATATCTCTGAAACATTACCACCCCACATTGAATCAATATAAACATGATTGGGATAGTTTCACACTCATTTCTTAAAATTAATTCTTCAAAATCTGGTGTGTATCGTATACTTACACCATGTCTCAAATCTCATGAGTCTCATTTTAATTGTACGGTAATCACATAGGACTACCAACTACTGTATTGGGCTACACAGATAAAACCTCTAATTTTCTTTAAAATGACTCAATAATGCTTTTGAGCAAAAAGCATTTCTCAGTTTGCTTGGGACTGTTTCCCTCTGCCAGACAGCAGGATGCCTCGCTCTGACTAATGTTTTCCTCGTCAGATGCTCAGATACTGGGGAGAGAAGGGAGATGGTGAAAATCAGTTTACTTAGAGAATAAAAAACAAAACAAAAAACAGGCAAGGGAGCCCCTTCCAGGATTTTTTTTTTTAACTCGAGAGCCTATAATTCTTATTTTACGTTTTCTTGGCCCAAGTGGCACATGAGCAGAGGAGTCTGGGAGTCTGCTAAGTTAGCGGCAGATTAAAGGACATGTACAACCTCAGGACCCCTCCACTGGCTTCCTAACCCTTAGGAAAACCCAAGGAAAGATTCTCCCTATTTCTTATTGGTTTATTTCTTTTCAATCTGGAACTCTTTTTTCTACCTCCAAGAGAGCATCTCACACCATTAGCACCGTAAGCATCCGTGAGTTGATGCCAACGGAGAGGCTGGTTCTACCTTGAGGCGTCCAGGGGCCAGAGGTTAACAGAGAGAGACACTCGCCATTTCAGCTCTTCTTCTTGCCTGTAACTTAACATTCAGTGCCAATGTTTAGACCTCAATGGGGTTATAATCACAGTAGACACGTATCTTGAAAGCCGGTCAGTCACAGGGGTTGGACCACAGCAGAGAAGTTTACTTGGAAGTGGGAAGGTTTGGCTCACAGGCAGTGGTGTCTTGGTAAACTTAACAACCGGTTCCAAGGAGAAGGAGAAGGAAAAGGAGAAGGAGAAGGAAGGAACTGATTTGATTTGTGACATTTACTGATTTTTTTAGTGTAAACATTCCCACCATGGCTGATTTCCAACTATCAACATGGTGCCACTGGAGGTGGAGTTGAGTTGAGAAGAAATACCAACAATAGGCTCTCATGAGCTGATGTCACTGTCCCCAGGGCAACATGGAGCCTTTCTGGGCTCTCAGGATGCAGCTAAAACATCAGGCCAAGTGTCATGAAAAAGCCTGGAACATCTGCTAAGAATGAAATTGAGGAACATCTTGGTGGAGGAAAGAAGCCTTGGAATCATGGGGCATTAAAGCAAGAGGGGACTTCGAAATTATACTTTTTTTTTTGGAAATGATACATTTTGACATAGTTATTTTATAGATGAAGCAACAGGCTCAGGGAGATAAAATGTCCAGAAGGTCACTGTTTAGCAGGTAGAGATAGACCTGGGACTTCACTAGGCAGCTCTCACTTTTCCCTCTCCTCGTAGGTTTCTTGCAGTAACATAAAATCAGGTAAGTGCAAATCATGTTATCCCTGTTACCGTGTGGGGGGCTCACAATTGTCTAGAAGTGGTGGAATTGTGGTTCTGACACTGATATGATGATAAATCATGTAATCCTGATACTTTCCCATTCCAGCTTCCTCATCTAAATGCTAAGAAAGATAATTATTGTCATGTAATTTTCATAGGAAAGAGTCTCATGATCACTACTGAAAACGTCGATTCCAGTATAAGCATGTGTCTTATGTTAAATATTAATTATCCAAGGTATTAATTTTATTTTTTACAAAACTGAATTAAGTGGGAGAAAAATACCAGCCCTTTTCTTTCTTTCTTTTTTTTTTTTTGTGCCCTAGTTAATAGCTTTTTCAGTCTTTGTATTTGGAAGTCTATGCTAATGTTTATGCCTTGGAACAGATGACTAGATTAGATTTTTGATAGTTAAGTGTAATTTTTGGTTTAATCTACAAGTATTGTGCATAAATAACGAGAGCAGAAACTTAGACCTCAGGGGCACCTAGCCCTGCACAAAGCAGATGGGTAGGTGTCACTATCCCTACCTTTTACTAGATGAGAAAGCTGAGGCTCTGAAGAGTAAGTGGCTCGCAGAGGTCACATAGGCAGTAAGGACAAGAGTTAATTCTTGACGATAGTCTTAGGACTCTGAGGCTAAGAAGTAGATGAAATTTACCAGCTGGAGTGTGTTGATCAGGAAAGATGTAATATGGTTTGAACAACTTCTTACCTATACAGGTTTTTGTTTGTCTGTCTTAAAGTTGTGGGGGAGGCTGGCCTTCTGAAGTTGAAAATACAGGAACAAGTGGACGAAATAGTGAACGGAGAGCAAGAGAGTTTGGGGTCCAGGACACAGGTAGAGAGATCGGCAAAGGGAGGAGCCTCTTCCACTGAGATGAGAGTGAACGATCTGGGGAAGGGGTAGACATTCACACCTTTAGGGAGGTAGGAGGACACTTGGAAGAGTCTTACGGCCTTCTTTTCCTCCTTGAGGTCAAACCTACATTGAGTTCATATTCTTAGTTCCCCAAATGGCCAAATGCAGAGAATTAAATTAGTTTCTCTGAACATTTTGTGAATGAATGAATGAAAGATTAAAGTGAAAATTGAAGTAATTCCCCATTTTTCCTTTATTCTTTCGTTCAACATTGCTAAGGCTAATATGATAACCACTCATCTTCTTCCCCGAGCACCTGGCAAAGCTTTTTGCATATACTTGGTGCAGGGTAAATATTTGATTTTCACTTCATCTGGGTTGTTTGGGGGAAACATATGCAGGAAACATTCACTTACTGAGGCTAGTGGACATATGCCTAGTTTGGTTTCCCTAAGAAGCTGTCTTCTGGCAGTTGCGTTCTGATTTGAGTTCAAGTGGTTTATTTGGGAGGCGAGCCCAGGAAACACCAGCAGGGCAGTGAGGAAGTGAGATGGGAAGGGGAGGTGTGTTGACGAGCCAGTGACCCTAGCGGGCAAGTGGATCTGAGTTCTGCTGGGTGACAGTGTGCAATGTGTGCCCCAGGGTCACCCCATCCAGGGTACAAGGGGTTTGGAGTATTTTGCAGTTCCCATCAGTCGCCGATGAAGGGCTCCTACCGCGGGGTGTTAATTTCTTGACTCATCTAGTCTGTGCCATGGTTGAGCTCTGATGGCCTCATAAAGGGCTCTGATGGCCAAGAAAAGTCCCCAGGCTGAAAGATGTGTTGCTGGCATTTGGGAGTCGGGCCAGCATGTGCTGAAATTGGCAAGGGCCAAGGAGAAAAAAGTAAGGTTCTGGCAGAATCTGCTACAGAATACTCACTTATCTTCCTCTTGTCCAGCTTCTCTGTCTTCCAGAAGTTGTGTGCATGTGCGTGTGTGTGTGTGTGTGT
>CAUYSK010008702.1:0-34194 GCA_963575035.1 Avahi laniger
AATGGTCGTGTGGTTTTTATTTTCCACATACAATCCCAAACTTGAAGGATTGATAAAATTTTAAACATTTTAGAAATTTTAAAATGTTCAATTCTGCATGTGATCAGAATCCCAATCATTTCAAAAATAGATGCTACTATACACACACACACACACACACACACACACACAAACACACATATGTACCTCTAAAAAAAGTTAAATTACCTTGCTTGTCTCAGGAGTAGAATCCCAATCACTTCCAGATTGAAGCTCTTATTGTTGGGAGGAAAGGCAAAGTATTCCAGTAATTTTAAATTGCTTTGTGCAATGAAAAGTGCCTGTAAATGACTGAATGTGGCAATTTGTTCTATAAGCTTTTTTGATTTGTAAGTAACTTAGTGGATTTGCTGGTGAAATAGTTTGGCAGGTACTTCAGATAATTTAGAGATTGTGCATACACATCTAAATGTGATTAAAATGTGGCATTAGCAGACATTGACCACAGGAAGGGTGAGGCGGGTTTTCGAGTTACAACAGCTGGAAAAGCTGAGAAAGACTATATAGTTGACTCTCAGGGGACTTCGGAAAGGTACTAAGAATGTACAATCAAGCTAATTACAGGAAAATGCCACATGGCTGGCTCTGAAATGATTCATCAAGCCCCTGGCATGTTCTGCTTACCCTCTGCCTGGTGATAAAATAGGGGTTATTTCTATCTGCAGACACATTTGGCTCCTGTCTCATTCAGGCAACACAGGCTCAGTCTTGCTGTGCTGGTGCTAATTTATTTAAAAAATAATAATGTTAATTTAGTAAAATATGCTTGTTGGGCTTTTAGAAGGGGATAGAGAAAGTTTAGGTTTGTAATTTTCCAGGCAGATAGTGCCTTAAGTATTTTTTGAACTTCTCTCTGATAGGATGTCATCATCTTTACTGTTTTGCATAGGAATTTGTGGTTTAGCCACAAGAAGGCTTTAGGTACTGGCTCTGTGGACAGCAGCAGTCTTTAAGGTACTAAGGGGTCAAGCAGGGGTCTGCAACCCAATGAGTGAGTGATATGGAGCCAGGCTGTCAGATCAGTGAGCCTTACCAAGCGATGGGGAAGGGCCCACCATGAATTTCCTGATGCAGCGACAATGTAAGTCCTGGGCTCTGGAAATGAAAGTGGATGGAGGAGTAGGTCCTGCCTTTTTGTAAGTATACTGTAGAACAGAGGCAATCTGTAGATAAAGCCAGGCTAGCTTCCTCCTGGACAACGTCTGAACTCTTTTGTCTTTGACTTCAAGAAACAGTTGCTACTATAGGGAAACTGAGGCAGAGTATGGAACACCTGAGGAGAATCGGATCTAAAACTACTTTATAAAGATTCTCAGCACTAATGCTTTTTTTTTTTTTTTTAACTTGAAGGGAATAGGCCAGATATTGGTTGGGTTATTTTAACAGAACCATAATGACAAAGGGAAAAAAACTGAGAATTGATGGTATAGGATGGTCAAATGTGGAATAAGTGTGACATGGAGCCAGAAGTTCCTGATTTTTCACTGATTTCTCATCCTGATGGAGATAGAATCCTCTATCCATGTGGAATAGGAGTGGGGTAGGAGTAGAATGACCAACCACTCTGGTTTGCCCAAAACTGTCCTGCTTTTGGCACTGCAAGTCGCATGCTCTGGGAAACCTCTCAGTTCTAGACAAATAGAGACAGTTGGTCATCTTCTTACTAGAGGCTAAAGGCTACGCGTTTTCTAGATGGTTGAGTCTGGTAGTTAGGCTCTGTCGAATTTGATTAGGAAGCCCGCCGCTAGGACAAGGCTTTCAGTACCATTACAGAACTGTTTCTGAAACGACATGTGGGAAGAGAGCGCAGGGCTTAGAGAGAAAGCTGGGCCCTGACACCTGTCTCCTCCACGGAAACTCCTTTCATATCTGTTGCACATACAGTCAGCCCTTCATATCTGCAGATCCCACGTCTGTGTATTCAAACAACCACAGGTTGAAATATTCAAGAAAAAAACAATTAAAAAATACAACAATAAAAAATACAAATAAAAATACAGTATAACAACTATTTACATAACATTTATATTGTATTATATATTATAAGTAATCTAGAGATGATTTAAAGTACAGTCATCCCTTGGTATATGTGGGGATTCATTCCAGAATCCCCCTCATATACCAAAATCCATACATACTCAAGTCCCACAGTCAGCCCTGCAAAACCTGAGCATACAAGAAGTCAGCCCTGTGAATGCGGGTTTCACATCTTGTGAATACTGTATTTGCGATCCTTGCTTGGTTGAAAAAACAATCCACTCATAAGAAAACCCTCATAGTTCAAACTTGTATTGTTAAATGGTCAACTGTATACAGGACGTTTGTAGGTTATATGCAAATGCCATGGCATTTATGTAAGGGGTTTCGGCATCCAAGGGATCCTGGAACAAATTCTTCCCAGATACCAAGGAATGACTATACTAACATTTTAGATAAAGTTGTGTAGACCAGACAGAGGCTTCCACGGTGAACACAGGACTGAACATTTTAGGCTAGAGTGATGGGCTTTAGAAAAAGGTAGAGAAAAGGGATTTACAGATATGAAGCAACACATGGTGCAGGAGTAAGAACGGTCCGTGGAAAATGGTTAGAAGAGGTTGGGAGAATCTTTCCTTCGTTAGTCAAGTCACCCAGGAGCAGGGGAGGGGGGCGGGGGGACGGGGCGTGTGGTTGGAAATATATGTGCATGTGTGGGCTGGAGAGAGAGAGAAAGCACGGTTAAGAAGGAACAAATCTTTTATTTTGACTTAATTTTCTTTTTATCCTTTTTTCCCCTGCCTCAACATTCTTTTCAGTGGGGATCTAGATTAAGGGGGCACTGACCTTTAATGCCACCTGACTAAGATGATGGATACAGAAATATGCACTTTGGGAGCCCTTTTCCTGCATGTGCTCTTGGGCTCAGATCACCTTCCAGGCTGGAAGGGCCAGTATTGCATTTACCTTTATCCCACTTCTGTTTTCGCTGCTACCCAAGAGGAAATAATTTGATTTGGGGCTGCAGGGGGTAGGGAGGAAAATGCAGTAGGAAGCCAGAGAAAATCAGCAAGAAAATTACTAAAACAAGGAAAAAAACTCCAACCAGCTCCATATTTCCTACAACATGAGTTAATGAAATTCTGTTCTTTCTTACACAGCTGTATTCGGTTTGTTTTACATTGTTTGGTATGTAAAAGGATTTGGCTTTGTGTTACAGAACTAATTGCTTACTAGATATTACATGGATATCAAAATACTTTATAAATATTAATTAATCTTCACCTAATTCCCTGGCAAGCACAGATAACCAGTGGCATATTTATTGGGTACGTAAGCAATAATCTGATTCTTAAAGATTTGTCTTCTCTGCAGAATCTTTCTCATCATCTCCATGTGTCAAAACGCCTCCCCTCCTTTGAGAGCCATATTATATAGTACTTCCATAATAATCATTAGGAAAATATTAATAAAGACAATGTTAAGAGTAACCACCATTATTATTTACTGAACATTCATCCTTTGCCAGACCCTGGAGTAAGCATTTCATAGATGTTATCTCGTTTAATCCCCACAATAATCCTATAAGGAATATATTATTATCACTAATTTTTTTTTTTTTCTGAAAGAGGGAACAGAATTTCTGAGAGCTGGCTGGTGGCAAAGCTGGGATACATATCCCATACTTTCTGCATATAAAGCTCATAATGAAATCCCCCATATCAAACCTTTTCTGATTCTCAGTACAGAAAGGACACTGGTACTTATTGACAACTCCATTCATTTATTCATTCAAAATATTTTATTTGAATACAAGCACTGTGAGAGGCACTGTGCTAGGTTCTGTTATGACACAGATAACGGAGTAGATTATGGAAGTCAGCGTCTTTTCTCTCCTGCCATTCTTCATGGTCCCTGAGGGAAGCAAGCACTGTTGTTTCAGCAGGCACAGTGCCTGGAACAATGACTATTCCTTGGACAAATGGAAGAGACACAGGGAGAAGAAGAATAAGACCTACAGCTCTGTCTGCTTGTAATTGGTGAGCGGTGGAAGCACTTAGAAGGTGTGAGAATGTACTCTCTACTTTCCTAATGCTCACAGTATAAAATAATTACATATTTATTGGTGTTATCTGTTCAGTATCTTCCTAGCTTGACACTCCATGATGGCAGGGACTGTGTCTGTTTCTTTTAGCACTATATACTTGTATGGACACAAAAATGTTTGTTAAATAAATCAATGAATCCATGCATGGAGGAAGGCTAGTTAAAATGGTATTACAGGCATTTTCTAAATAGCCATGGGAATAATCCCAACCCTGGGCATAGCCTGGCTCTTTTCTGAAGTGCACAGAACTTTTATGTGCAAGATGTGGAATGAGCCATTGAAAGAAAAAACTGTCCCATTAATGCGTTTTATAGAAAAATGTACCTAGAGTTATAATGGGCTTGGCATACAGAAAGTGCTTAATATATCTACCCTGGAGCTGAAGAGCCCTGGCCTGTGGCCCCATTTCCTGTTTGCTCTCCCTAATTATCCAGGGCCCTGCTTCTCACAGTGTGATTTACTCTCAGCATCACTTGAGAGTTTGTCAGAAACATCAGATCTCAGGCCCCACCCCAGACCCATTGAATCAGACTCTGCATTTTTAACAAGATCCCAGGTCATTTGCATACATAGTGGCGTTTGAGGAGCATTAATCCAGGGGCTTCTTGGCAGTCAGTGATTATGATTTGCAAATCATCAGCATTTCAGAAATCCCAACTAAAATCATACTTTTATCCTTGGCTAGGTTGGTATCAGGTTTCTCTGTTTTGAACCAGAATTCTATCAACTCAGCTTCGTTGATTATCTAAGAACTTTCTATTTGACAATTATATATGTCTTTGATTTAAAAAACAAAAAAAAGTGGTGGAAGTGGGAAGGTCCTTGGAAATGTATTAATACCTATTACTTAATAACTGCAGTTTGCTTGGAGACTAAAATCTTTCAAAGAATGAGAAACATCAGAAAGAAGGAAACAATCCTAACACCTCCACAAAGGTTTTCTGATGATAAAGGGGCTGAGGTGAGGACCCCAGATGTGGATTATACTGCCAAAAGAAAAACCAACCGCAAAATAAACACAAGACAAATACTAATAACATCCAGGTCATTTCACTTAGGAAACAGAAGGGGAAAAAGGAAACAAATTCTCAGATACAAGTATTTCTAATGCCCCACATGCTTCCATGGGGCTGACATTGTGAAGGCAATCTTCCTCATGATTAATTGAATTTCTCACCTTTTGTTCAAATGCCTTGGCCCCTTGGTTTGTAAATAACATCTATGGGCAAAGAAGACCTAGGACTTTGCCCAATGACTTTTCACGATGCAACCTCATCCAGTAACACCCATGCTCACAGGTTCCCTCTGTTCACAGTGAAATTATATCAAGGATGACCTTTTGAAGGAATAAAACTCATTATCACGTGGAATGTGGTAGCTATAAAAGATCAACACTTGGAAGCCAAAGCAAAATCCCACATATGATAAATTAATTAGAACAGAAGTTACACAAAACCTAGACCTTCTATGTGACCCTTATCTTATAATTACCTCTTCTTTAAAAGCAGAATGGAATCTTTTATGTATGAAGATGTTACTGTTGACCCCAAATGCATTAAGAGTCAAGGAGACATTTTTCACATATTGAAAATAAGATTTGATTGAGTGCCTGCAAGTGGCCTAGTGAAATCTCATTAAACCACTGTTTATTTTAATTCCTTATAAATGGCAGAATATTAGCCATTAATTATGAACATGAAACCAGTTAGAAAATAAGTTTTGTGATATCTAGAGCTTACTTTCCCACCTTAATTAATGCATTGTCTTTCTCGTAGTTTTCAGTGTTTAGAGCAAACAGGCACATAGGACTTAGGTATAACTTTTTATCTCCTCCTCCTCCTCCTCCTTATCTTCACTCTATCAATATGGTTGCAAAAATCCAGATGAAAACCAGAAAATGCAGTCTATTAAATATAGATATAGGCGGTCACTATCCACAGTTATAATTACATTTATAAATCATGTGCAAGATGCAAAACATGAATCTTACACTCTTTCCAACTACTACCACCACAAAACAACACAAAATACAGTAACAATTTGAAATGGTTTTAGAAACATTGCCATGTTACAAATAGCTCATCTACCTGCATCAGTCAGCACTGTAGAAAATGTATATTCTTAAACATAAATGGATAAAAATTTAAGTTCTCGAGCATCTATCTGGTGCCAACCACTGAAATGGTATACAAATTTGACTGTGCCAAGGAAGATAGGCAGTTTTGATTCAGAAGATGACTCTCAATTATTTGGCAGCATATGTCGGGAGGCTGCATTGGGAGGATTCTCATGTTGGACCCAGCCAACATCACAGAAATGCAGCAATGGATTAGCAATGTCTGTTACAAGAGCGAGCTGGAAAGATATGCTACAAAATTCCAATCATGTAATCATACCTTCTTACTCCTAAAATGAGTCAGTGTGTTGTGCTAACATTCCCAGATGACAGGCAAAGGGAGAATTAATATGAGATGCCAATGAACTTATTTCCTTCTCCCAAGAGCCTTCTCTAATTTATATAACAACCAAACACTTCAGACATTCAGGGCTTTCTGATTTCAAATACTCATAATATGAATATTTATGCAGCACTTTCTTACTATTCTCTAAGTACATTAGTGTGCCTGTTCTTTAATCCTTCCAATGACCATGCAAAATATTAATAGTTATCACTGCCCTTTTCTTGGATGGACCAAACTTCAGCCATTATGGAAAAGAAAGAGCCTCCATGGAAGCTGCATAGATATTAATAGCAAATGGTGGTGTGAGGATTCAAAGCCAGGCTTGCTTGACTTCAGCATGTAAACTCAATCCAGGAACCTAACAGCCTCTCGCTGTATGACTCTGATTCCTATGGACTTACTGTGCGGTCACATTCTTAGTTTGGAAAGCATGGTCTGAATGCATCCCTCTGGCCTTTGTTAACTATTTAAGGACTTTGTGTTGCCTTTTCAGTCAACAAAAATAGAAAATTATTCGTTTCGATCTCCCTCTGCCCTTTTCTGTGTCCAGGAAACAGCCTAATGTCGACCCAGTGGCTTCATGGAATCTGTTTTCAACCTATTCCAGCCTTGTCTAGAATTATCAGGGAACACCTGAGCCAGAACCAGGGCTTGAAAGAAGCCCCAGCTCTGTGCCAGCATCGACTTGGGAGAGAAAATGGTATATGGCTATGGTGAAGGCCTCTTCATAGTTGATGCCACTATAATGTGAAAAGATCCTACAAGTGAGCCCAGAGCAGATGAATGATAATGCTATTGGCATTTTGTGTTTAACAAAACACCTTTCTTAAGAAATGTATTACTCACCTCGTGGGTAGGGAATTGTCTGTGAACACAATCAGGTTAGTCACTGGCCCATGACTATCTCATTTTTAATAAATAATAATTTTCTCAATTCAGTGCTAGCCAGCTCCTCTGCTTTCAAAAGATAGGATATGACTGCTTTGTATTTCCTATTTTAATAACCCTCAGCATCAGAGGATTAACTCTTGATGTACAGAGTGCAAACTGTTGGGCCCTTGGAGGTCTATTTCTTCTCACCGGATAGGCTGTACCTATCTTTCAAATAAATTTAAAGGTCAGTGCCTTATGCATGAAAAGCAGGGGCCTGCATTAGATGGCTGAGCAACAGTTGACCCTTGGTCATTTGTATCGAAAGAGAGACAAGAAAGAGATTTCAAAACTGCCATGAGGAGGCCCCCAGTCACTCACAGCTTCCTTTTGTTTATCCATTCAATGAGCACCTTCTCAGAGCCAAGCATGGTTTCAGGTCTATGTGACACAGTCATATAGTCACCTGTCTTAAAAGGTTTTCCCCAAAAAAGAGAAAAGGAGAAAATAAAAAGTACCTTCCATCAGTGAAGCATCGTGATTAAGAACACGAATTTTGTAGTCACATGTATCGTGGTTGAGTCCCACCTTTCCCCTTAGCAGCTGACCAGTTTTGGTTCTAGCCTGTTTCCTCACAGTCGCCAGCCCCCTGCTAAATGTTGGCTCACACAGTTGGCAACACAGAAGCAGGACTGCTGGGTCCCTGGGACTCTTCCTTGGATATTTTGACCAATGTTATGCTCTGGAACAGGGGTTTGCAAACTCTGATCCATGGGCCATATCCAGCTTGCTATTTGTTTGCAGACTGCTGGCAAACTAAGACTGGTGTTACATTTTAAATGGCTGCATTTTAAGTGCTTATGTAAGTGGCTACATAATATCCTCAATTTTGCTTGTTGATCCACGAAGCCTAAAATATTTACTAACTGGCCCTTTAAGAAAAAGTTTGCTGACATCAGCTCTGAAGTAATCCAAGCCACATATGTAACTTTAAATTTTCTGATAGCCATGTCAAAAGAAGTAAAAAAAACAGGTGACATTAATTGTAATATATTTTTTTAGCCCAATATCCAAAATAATATCATTTTAACATGCAGTTAATATAAAAATTATGAAGGAAATATTTTACATTATTTTTCATACCATGTCTCTAAAACCCAGTGTGCATTTTGCACTTAACAGCACCTTTTAATTTGGACTCACTACATTTTAGGTGTTCAATAGGTTTGTGTGACTGGTGGCTGCCATACTGGACGGTGGCAGCTCTACAGAGTTTGAACCCATTTATGCTCCTTCTGACGTTCACAGAGAAAGTTTTGCAATATTCAGAGCTTGCAAATCTTGTAAATCTTGGTCTCTTTTTCCTTTTCAAGATCATGTAGTACTTTGAATTTAAACTCCAAAGCTGCCCAATTTTAGATGCAGAGAGTAAATTCCAAGCTGCAAATATCCCCACCCAGCAAATTTCCGGTGATGTGCTCCCTGGGGAAAGTGAATCCTGTCGTTGTATCCCTTAATTTGATGAAATGCTCCTCTTTCTGGCCTGACCCTTGCTCAGTCATTTCTGATTCCACTGCTGGTTATTTAACCTGCAAGGGGCAGTAGGTGTGTACAGCCCATCAGCCCGGCTGACCAGTGGCCTCCTTGCTCCTGGTCTCCAGATTGAAATTTCCTTAGGCTTGAAGGTCTTGGCTCACATACAGGAGAACCACCCCGCTGTGATGATCTATCCATATGTATGCTTGCCTCCAGCAAACCCAGGACATTTAATTCTTGGCCGGAGTCTCATCAGCTCTATGACAATAAAATGGATATGTGTCTTGGTCGCACCAGGAAGTCTCCCTGCATATATCCCAGGAGATCACAGCTCCAGGCCTTTGAGCCTCCCTGTACAGCAAAGCCTCCTTGGCTCAGGCCCTAAGTATCAGAATTTGCCAAGATTCACTCACAGCATGTGTCATGGGTCTTTGGTGAAATGTTGGAAATGCTTTCTTCCTATGTGGCTTTTCAGGGCCTTAAGTGTGAATATGAACTTTGCATGTGAAAGATGTTTCACTTGCATTTATTTATTGATTGAATAAGTGATTGAATGACGCATCATTTCAAGCTGTCGTGCTCAAACTTGGGCATTGGGATCACCCAGGGGGATTAATGAAAACACAAATTTATGGGTCCCACCGCCAGAGTTTCTGAGTCTGTGAGTCTGAGGGGGGCCTGAGAATCTGCATTTCTAACAAGCTCACAGGAAGCTGCAGGTCCAGAGATCAGACTTAG
The DNA here is from genome assembly GCA_963575035.1 of Avahi laniger. NCBI lineage: Eukaryota > Metazoa > Chordata > Mammalia > Primates > Indriidae > Avahi > Avahi laniger. The sequence goes on from CAUYSK010008702.1 coordinate 9,730, forward strand.
AGAAATGCTGATTTAAAATTTACCATGGCCTCACTCTCTTCTGGTTCTGACTGCTATGATCTCTGCCCTCTTACCACCCATCCTACTTCTGACCTTCCCTATGTGCAAACTTTCTCAGATAAGTTATCCAACTCAGTGTTTATCCAACTTAAATATTTTATATGATTTTTAATAGAATGTATTTTCTTTAGTCTTTACTAATTTTTATTTAAATCAATTTATAATTTTGCACAAATATATTTAGAAAGGAAATTTTCTACCATTATGATAAATAGAAAATCAGTATTGCTATAAATAGAAGGTAAGCATTAAAATAAGACATAATTATTAACTTTAAAAATATTCATCTGAGTATATTGCCTAAAATTATTATACACATACTACAGTGGTATATGTAACTCACTTTGAGAAATATTGATGAGAAAGGAGGTCAGGCCTAAAGAGATCTTTATTTTGAAAAGAACACAAATACATTCTAAAATAATGGAAATAATAGCATCTTGTCATTTTCTGCTGCTGCCTTTGAACAGCAGACATCACAGGCTATTATGAGCTCACTAATGTTGAGTTCCTGCCTTCCGTAAAGCACCGCACTCGGCTTAGTAGGGGCCTACCTAACTCATACTTCTTTGTGACCAGAGCAGCAGAATTCAATTCAGCCAATAAAGTCATTCTGATTTGCATTTTCATAACCCACCCTTCTGTTCTCCAAGTGTGACTTTCATTTTTAGGACAGAGTTATTCAGTCAATGGATATACAGTTCCTCTAAAGGGATATTTATCACCCTTGAAGAATCTTATTGCCAAATCTTAATAGTCTTTCTTATAACAAACTCAAATTCACTATCAAGATTAAGAGGTGGAGCTTGAATGAGCTGTGCTGGAGCATCTCATGATAAAATAGATTAAAGTCTTAAAATGGGCAACCACCTCAGAAAATATGCAGACAATATCCCTGCATTTCCTGCAGGCCGAGTGGGCACTGTGGGTGAGCCCAGAGGGTGAATTCTAGGATTGGTAGTTTGTCGCGCCGCCCTGACCAGCAGGAAGGACGCAACACTCGGAGTTCTTCCAATCAGCGTTTTAATGGGGCAAACGGCGAAGACCACGAAGCAAAACAAGCACAGGCTTATATACTGGTGAAGGCTAGGTGGCAAACTGTGATTGGACATGCCCTTAGGGTCCTGCCCAGGAAAGGCGTTTCTCTGCTGGCGCATGCGCTCAACTGATGTTTACCTCAAAGTTGTTTGGTGCTCAGCGCCATCTTTTGATGGCGTCGACTGCAGCGCTCCACACAACATAAATGTATTTTCTCACAGTTTCTGTAGGTAAGAAGTCCACGTACAGCATGACTGGGTTTCCTCCTCAAGGTCTCACAGGCTTAAGTCAGGGAGTTGACCAACACTGTGATCTCATATGAGCTTATTGTAGTAGTTAGCAGAATACAGTTCCTGCAAATAGTGTTCTGCTTCAAGCGCATTTTCTGCCTGGGCTCTGCCTCTAGGTCCATATGTTGTCTAGGTCACAGGTCCTTGGACTTAGAGCCCTTAGTTTCTGATCTGAATAAGTGACTGGGAGTAGAAGTATTGCATAAATACCTAAATTTCTGTGGCCTTCAAATGTAAGTAATGCGTGTTCCACACTGTCTCCCAGAGATGCTTAGAGGTGTTGAACACTAGTTTTCCAGTGAGAACTTCCTTAGCATCACAGCCTGTATAGACATATAGGTTTTCTTTTCTTCTGTTATTTTTTTTAAGAGACAAGGTCCTGTTGGGTCACCCAGGCTAGAGTGCAATGGCATAATCATAGCTCACTGGGTACTGCAGCCTTGCACTCCTGGGTTCAAGAGCAGCTAGAACTACAGGCCCGTGCCACCGCATCCACTAATTTTTTATTTTTTTCTTGGTAGAATCAGGGTTTCCCTATGTTACCAAGGCTGGTCTTGAACTCCTGGCCTCAAGTGATTCTCCCACCTTGGCCTCCCAAAGTGCTGGGATTACATTACAGATGTGAGCCACTGCGTCTGGCCTTTCTTGTCTTTCCTGTCTCATTTTCCCACTCCTCTCAAGCACTTCTTAGAATCACCTCCCCAAAAAACTATTTGCACACACATTCTTATTCAAGACTACTTCTGGATATAATCCAACTTAATTCAGTGAACAAATGTTATGTTATTATAAAGCTCTTTGACTATATTGAGAATCATGTATGTATGTGAGAGTATGTATATATAATACACATTGAATTAAATTATATTTGCACATATATACTCTATATATTATATTTAATATGGCATATGTATGTTAAAATAATTAATATATTTTAAAAACATAATTATAAAACTATATAATGAAAATAAATATATTTCAAAATGGATTTTTAAATGTATTTTAATATCTCAATATGTCAGAAGAAAATGTCACTGCTTGAAATATTGCTTCTCTACTTAATTTAATGATGGACATAATGAAAGACACATCAAATATTGTGTTTTAAATACCATCTATTTTCCTAAGTATTAGTATTGTTTTATTATACAAATACAAGTTAATATAAAGTGATATAAGAACAAATAAAAATTAAAGCATTTTGTAAGACTAATGATTTTTCTAAACCAGTATTCTTCTTTGATGTGCCTCAAATTCATGTAATACTTATTAATAATAAAACATTTAATTTTATATAAGGTTTGATTATCAGTATACAACTGTCAAAATAAATGTCAAGCTATTTACTGAAAGTCTAAACAAAACCAGTCTTTGTATCATATTAAATTAGCATCACACAGCTCGACATTACAATAAGAAGAGTATAATGGTATTATACAGAATGCTGTTTCACACTTAAATATTTTGCTTTACACATATAAGAACCAAATTTATTTTCCACTCTTCATAGCTTAGAATTTTATTGTACCTATACACTGCATAAAGTAAATGCTAAATATATGCCTATTGATTTAATGGTTATTACTGTTGTATTAAATACATCAATTCATATATTTCCCTCTTATGTATGTTTCCCCTTATAAAAGCATATATTTTTGAGTTTCTTAGCATCCTTTATAACCTAAGATGATAAATTTGTCCCTACTGATTTCTAAATAGTTATTGGACATCAGTTATGAATGATATTTCTGGTAATTAAAGAATTGTCCAGATATTCTATATGACTAAATCACAATGTATATTACATTTACAAATGTATATGTCATGAATTAATACTGAAATCTTATATTTATGTGCTTATATGTATATATTCATCAACTCAGTTCGAATGTATACAAGTAAAGGATACAATCATTATCATATAATTTGTCAAAAACATTTGAGCAATCTGAAAGGGTAAGACAAAAAGGATTATTTTTTTTTTCAGTTACAAGAACAAGAAGGAAATCTATAAGAGAAGATTTTATTTTCTAGAATGAGTTTTGTATGCATTTCAGTTTATAACACTTTCTAACATTATCTCCTAAATAAGCACGAAAAGAGCAAAAGTAGTTCTCAGCTGAAAATATTTAATATTTAATGTAAAAATATATTTCGGGTTATTGGACTATTTTCAGGTTCACTTGGGGAGAAGAAAAATTGGAGAAGAAAATCCTACCATTTACTTCTTCAGAATTCAGTACAAATTAGTCTAAAACTAATATCTGTAGTTAGAGTACCATTAGTCAACAGCAATTTACTCACAATGGTAGCTTTGGTGCATACAAACAAATATTTTCTACCATCCACATTTTCAATATAGATTTATATAAATAGAAATATACTAATTGTGAATTTGCATAGAATATTACAACATTTGAAAATTAACTTGGGCTGGACATGGTGGCTCACAACTGTAATCCTAGCACTTTGGGAGGCCAAGGTGGAAGGATCACTTGAGGCCTGAAGTCGAGATCAGTCTGATGAAAGTGAGACCTCATCTCTACAAAAAGTAGAAAAATTAGCCAGACATTGTTGGTGCACACCTGAAATCCCAGCTATTTGGGAGGCTGAGGCAGGAGAGTCACTCAAGCCCAGGAATTGGAAGCAACAATGTGATGATCCCACTATAACATAGCTCAAGCGATGGAGCAAGACCCTAACGCCAAAAAAAAAAAAAAAAAAGAAAAGAAATAAAGAAAATTAACTTAACTTGATATTTGTAAATAAATAATAATCACCATTTTCAAATTTTCATGTTTACATAATTCAGAGTTATCACAGTTATATTGGTTGCTTTTGATTCTATTATGTATCTTAGGTACATTTAATTTTTTATTTTTTAAATGGAGATTTGTCATAACACCAAAAAAGTGTGCAGATCATTATGCATTTTCTTTTAGACATGTTTTATGCAAAGTAGAGGAAGCATTCACTCTATGTGTTGTTCCTGTTCTTACTTCTTTTTAGAGCACACAGCTTCTCACAGATTTATTTATTCTTCCTATGTCCAATTTCCCTTTCCTGATTCTGTTTTTCTGCTTTTAAAACTTATTTAAAATTTTATTGATATATACATGCTTACATGCTTTAAAAACATGTATAGCAAAAGGCAAAAATCTTAAGTGTAGAGCTTAATGAATTTTTAAAGAATGAATATACCTGCACAGAAAGCACACATCAAGAAGCACATTACCAGAATGCCAGAGCCCCCCCATACCAGTCATTTCCTTTCCAGCAAGAGCAATCATCCTGCCTTCTGTCAGCATAGTTTAGTGCCGCCTGTTTTGAAGACATCATGCAGTGCATATATGGACACACAGTGTATGTGTTTGGCTTCTTTTGCTCAACATCATTGCATGTAAATGTAGGTCATTTTCTTTGCTTTTTGCTATTCAATTGCATGAATATACCACACTTCATCTACTCTACTGTTGATAGGTATTTGGCTTGTTTCCTTTCAGAAGTAATTGTGAATAATGTCACTATAAACATTCTTACACATGTATTTAGTGTAGGATAAATGTATGCCAAGGTTTAGTATATACTGCCTATTTTCCAAAGTGATTATATTATTTTAAACTTCTCCCACCAGTGTGTGAGAGCTCATTTGCACCACCTCCTTGAAAGCAATACTGATTGTCTTTCACTCTTGCAATTCTGGTGGGCTTGTTGGGGTTTTATATTACAGTTCTAATATTTATTTTCCTGATGTTTAATGAAACAAAATGTTTTCCTTATGGTTATTAACCATTTGGATATTCACTTTGGTGATGTACTCTAGAGAATTTTCTGTGAAATAGACAAGTTGATTCTAAAATTAATAGGGACCTTCAAGAGCAGTCTTGACTGCAAGAGCAGTCAAGGCAATCCTAAAAAAATAAAGTGAGAGAGAGAGAAAAGAATACAGCCAGAGATAAAAATCTGTTATGAGCTACACTAATTAGGATAAGGTTTTATTGCTAGAAGCATAGATACATAGATCAATATCACAGAATAGGGAGTTCAAAAATACTACAAATATATGCTTACCTAATTTATTGCCAAATATCAGTAAAATAGTGAGAAAAGGATGATATTCTTTTAATTAAATTGTTCTGGTTGAATATTCATATTAAAGATGAATTTTAAGTCCTAAACCACAATATATACAAAAATCAATTCCACATTGACATAGACTTAAACATGGAATTTAAAATAATAAAAGTTTCAAAAGAAAACATTGGTGAATGTTTTAAAAACTTTGGTAAGAAATGAATCCTTAAATAGTACACAAAAAGATATTTTCAGTAGAGAAAAAGACATTGATAGATAAAACTACATTAAAATAAGAACTTTAGTTTGTGAACTAAAATAAAATCTTAAGCCCCTCAGCTGACTGAATGGACTCCCTCTTGTCCTGGGGGACCCCATACAAACCTTTAAGCTGAGTTGTCAGCCGGGAGGAGAAATGAGGTCAGACATGTGTCACTATGTCCCCTAACTTTTGGAGTTATTCTTTGTAACAATGAGACATTAAATCATTAACAGTACCTAAGGCCATGCAAAACAAAGCTTCAACCACATCTGCAGATGATTAATTTACCTAACAGATTACTTGAGTCTTGGTAAATGTCCCATGGCTTGTCTCTGATTAACAGACTTACTTAACTTAAAACATCCCAGGACTTTAGACAAACCTTCATTTCTTTAACCAATTACAAATCAAGGAATCTTTAGATCCACTTATAACCTGTAAGTCCTCCTCCCCTCCCCTTTTGAGGTGTCCCACCTTTACGGGCCAAACCAATGTAGATGTTCCATGTATGATTTATGATTTTACATGTATTAATTGTTCCTGCCTCCACGAATGTATAAAATCAAACTGTAATCTGGCCACCTTGGGCACATTTTCTAAGGTCCTGTTGAGGCCATGAGATAGGTCACTCACATTCAGCTCAGAATAAGCCTCTTTAAATTATTTTACAGAATTTGGGTATTTTTCCACTAACAAGTTCATCAAAACAAATTATTAAGATATTAAAAATAAAATTAAAAGAAAACCACAGTGAGGGAAGGTACTTGAAATACTTATACTAGGTAACAGAGAACATATGATGAAATACTATTGTATTAATTAATAAGTGAAATTTTTGTTGTTTTATGAAATGATTGGTCAAATCTAAAAGTTATTTGCAATGTATTTGCAGATTTATATTAAGGATCTGTGAAAGCTATACCTGCCTACGTGATACAAATTTCAGATAAAATTTGGATTGCCTTAACTATTCTTAATCTTCTCTTTCACTAAAATTACTTTATTTCCTTTGGGTGACAATTCGAATTTAAATTTACAAAGTGAAACTCATGAGGTTTATATCTGAACAGGCTGAAACCTATGACATCCAGGCTCATAAATATCAAGCTATCAGTAAGGAACTTGAAGTTTTGCTGTATTGCTGGGAGCTGAGACGCAGCCTTTTAAATCTTTTAACTAGCCTATTATAACCTATTGGCACTGTGCTTTCTGTTGAACTCGTTTTGTACACATACCAACAAAGCTCTATGCGCTTCCATGTATGCAGAGGAACCTACTCAACAATGTGGCCAGAGATCTTGCTGCTTCTCATTGTTCCCTGAACTAAATGTTAGAGGTAATTATAATTAAATTTTGCCAATATTCTATCCCCTTCAAAATATTTTGTCTTAATGCCCCTCTCATTATCCCATAAAGAAGAAATCATAAAATAAATATTCTTGTAAGACTATTCCATAAGATTATACCAATACATTAAAATCTCTTAACATGATATAGGCTTGGTGAGGTGTAGGATAAATGATGCTGTAGAAAAATTCTACACTGAAATAGATTTGGTCCAATGTTTCCTATCATCTAAGTATCCTTAACAGATTTTATGATTATTCAAGACATTTTTCCCCCAAACAGCTCATCTAGTTAGAGTTGAAAAATAGAAATGATTCAGAAATGTATTAAATATTCATAGTATATCCGTGAGCTATTGGAATTATAATTTCTAGACATGCAATAACTTGAGGATAATAACAAAGCTTTGAAAACGCCTTAGATAGATTAAAATGAGCATCAAGTCCTGATATAGTGTCAGAACAATGAGTTTTCCTACTAAATAACAAAGTCCTATAACAAACATAAAAACTAAAAGTTATGTTGTACATGATGAATACAAAATATTTACTCATAAAGTTTTTACAATAGCAACTGTAACAATAGTTTATTAGCCAATAGCCATTAAACTCAGGTAATATTTAGTGTCATTATGTATATAATACATATATATAATGGAGCTTATAGTTTAGATTTCTTAGTTTCAACCAACTATAAGTGAATAGATAAAAATAAGCTCCATTTTAAATAATGGAGCTTATAGTTTAGATTTTTTAGTTTCAACCAACTATAAATGAATAGGTAAAAATAATGGATCTAGTGTTTGTTGACTTTTTACTGTGTCAAAACACTGCTTAATGCTGTACACTAATGATTTTCTGCCATTCTTAAAAAAACTAGACAAGGCCGGACGCGGTGGCTCACGCCTGTAATCCTAGCACTCTGGGAGGCCGAGGCAGGTGGATTGTTTGAGCTCAGGAGTTCAAGACCAGCCAGAGCAAGAGCAATACTCCATCTCTACTAAAAATAGAAAGAAATTAATTGGACAACTAAAAATATATAGAAAAAATTAGCTGGGCATGGTGGTGCATGTCTGTAGTCCCAGCTACTTGGGAGGCTGAGGCAGGAGGATCACTTGAGCCCAGGAGTTTGAGATTGCTGTGAGATAGGCTGACGCCATGGAATTCTAGCCCGGGCAACAGAGCCAGACTCTGCCTAAAAAAAAAAAAAAAAAAAAAAAAAAGAGTTCTTATATCAATGTATTCATAAGGATGACTATACGTCTTTAACTTTTCAACTGATATTATTAGCAAATCCATTTCAACAGCATACTCATTGTCAACTCTACTTTCTCTAAGCTTCTCATTTTACTATTGTGTTCACTCTTATTCTCATGTCTTTTGTTTTGATAGTAGCTTCTTCTAAGTGATATGATGAATTAAAATGATGATGGTAGTAATGATACAAAGTCTCCTAAGATGAAAGAATTTCATATAAATGGTGGAAAGGTCTTCCTGTTTTTTAGAGATGTTTTATTAAGGTACTCATGAATAGTACTAGCCATATGTACCATACTTCGTTCACTGTGGATAGAAAGACCTCTTCTACTAAACTACAAACACATATTGTTAGAGGAACATTTATCTTGAATAGGTTCATCAAGGACCAAACCACAGTGGACCAAACCACAATGGTGGTTGGGTATCATTCACAGAGCCAGGAGTGTGAGTGAGGACATTTTCCACCACATAACATTTCTTTACCCCCAGTCTGGGGAAGTTTGGGACTTTATTATAATCCCCTCGTCTGGCTGTAAAAAGGATTAAACGTGCTACCATTTACATCACTTTCCTCACCACAACTTTACTTGTTCACTGGTTCAACTCACCAACTTGACCCTCCTTCTGCAGAGTGAATACATGACTGAACTTTTTCTACCTTTATTTATTTTTCTATCACTTGTACACACAATAGACAAGGCACCATGTTTACATCTTTTACCAGCTAACATGATGCTATAAGACTTACCGTTGAACTGGTAGAGTATTATAACCAGAAACAGTCATTTATTTAGCAGTTACTGTGGTAGATACCACAGATTTCAAATTAGTGACTTAAAAAATACAACACATATTGCCCTCAGATTTTATTTGTCATCCATTTCAATACATTCACCAACTGATTCTTTTCAAGAAGCCAGAACAACTGACTAGCATTTCCACCTCTTTCCCATAAATCTGCTCTTATATGAATATTAAAGAACACAGAAAAGCAAAGACATGCCATAAAGTTAAAACACAGATAATGGGCATAAAATAGAAGCAGGGGTTAAGAGACCTAAGAAGGCCATTCACTTTTAATTTCTCTGTGTATCAGCATTTCCAGATCTAAAAAGGGGCTCACCAAATCTTCCTGAATTGTTTCTCAGGCTTTATAAAATTATAATGGTAAAAATGATGTTGAAAAGTTTAAGAGTAATCTCCAAAAGATGCTGGTATGATTACTGAGTTTCTGATGAATCAAAAATTAACAGGGTAATAGATGAAACTATTTTAAGTACTCTATAATATTATCTTCATTAATCAAATTATTCCTAGCTTATTTCCTAATGGTAAAAAACACTTCAAACTATAAAAGATAATCTAAGCAAAAGTTATTGCTCTCTTTATACCACCTCTCTCATAAATTTTGTCCCCCTTTGTTAAGTACATAGCTCTATAGAGAAGTAATGTGATGATAAAGCCATAGGACTTCAGATTTGTGCTACACTCTCTGTGTGATGTCAGTTGGTCATTTCACTTCTTTGGACCCAGTTTCCTCTTCTTTAAAATTAGGAAACTGGACTCCAGCAGTGGTGCCTAGACTCTTGGGGCATCAGCACTCTCTTTAAGTGTTAATAGCACTCGCACTTCCACATGGCAGCAGGGGTGCTTTCCAACATTATTGGCTGAACTATTATGAATTCAGTAAAACTTTTTAATGAATTTGCCTTTAATCAAACATGGTATTAACTCACAATGGTATCGGTTACCTGGTAGTTTACATATTTTTACATATTTTCATCAGTGTGCAAGAATTCAAAACCTCTAGGAGTAATTCAATGACAAAGACCCTGGGTCCACGATTTAGGGATGTTTTAAATATGGCAGTTTTAAGAACTCCTCCACCCTGCTCCGTGCCTGGGTATGACATGACATGATCCTATTGCAGGGGAGGATAAACTAAAAACTACAAAATCAATACTCACAGTAGCATTTTCACCAACACTCACAGGGTAGGTTAATGGTTCAAAACAAATTCTAGTTCCTCTAGAGCTCCCGTTTAATACATCCTTTTTAAAGGACTCTAATTTTTTTCTTTTTATAGTAATCTTTCTTTGATCACATTTTAAGTCTGACTTTTCATACGTTATTCAAATAAAAGGAGCTAAATTTGCGTTTTTATTAGCTTCTCTGACTCCTTGAAAAGTTCATGACTATCATTTCAGCTATACAGTGCATCATACCAAAAAATATATCAGGAATATATATATGCTCTATTAGAAGCGTTATACAATATAAGTGAAAAAGACTTAAGAGTAGCTATTTCATAATTTCCGAATGATTTCCAATGGATATAGTGTGGAAATTAATTTAAATGTGTAACTAATATTAAATAAAAGAGCCAGTGAAAGATAAATTGAACAAAAAGTTGCCCCCTGAAGAAGTTTTGAAGGGAAATATGAGGTAGACTATTAGAGAGCTTCAGGTGGTGTTATATGTACAAAGCGACAGAGACTGAAATGATGAAGCAATGCGCTTAGTGAGCCATGGTGTTATCTGGCAAACCAGAATAGGGAAAAGTAGCATTTAATGAGGCTTCTGAATGATTTCAAAAGAAATCTTTGTGACTTTCCTATGTACCTGTAATAACAATTGCCTTGCATTTATGAAACCAGTCTTGGTCCTTCATGTCTTTTCTCCTAAGTATTTTTTCTTTAGTTAGTTTTAAAATGTCTAGGCATGAACACATAAACGAAAGATCAAAAAGTAATTAGATGCTGCTCTAATTTAAAAAACTGTTCTCAGCAAGTACAAATCCTTTTTTAATTGCTAAACTGAACATCTGGTGTTTTCTCTACTTTTTTCCAGCCACTTTTTGTTTTCAGTGAGTTCAAAATCCCCAAATGAAGGGAAAAGTCAAGTTATCAGGCACAAGCATAAACCCAAATAAAATATCAATAATATTGAAATTATCAGAAATTAATATCATTCTATTAAAAGCTTAGATATCATTCTAAAAGTAGAGCTACAGGAAAAGGATACAGTTGTTTGACATGTTTTTTTTACATAACAAGCCATTTTCCTTTTTAAAAAATTTTTCATTATTATAGTAATATAAAAGTTGTATATATTTATAGGGTACATGTAATGTTTGATGCAGACATACCATGTGTAATAATCAAATCATGGTAATTGGGGTATCCATCACCTCAAGCATTTATCATTTCTTTGTGTTAGGAACACTCCAATTCCACTCTTTTAGTTATTTTAAAGTATACCATAACTTATTGTTGATTATAGTCACCTTGCTGTGCTATCAAATAGCGTTCATTCTATCCATCTAACTATATTTTTGTACCCATTAACCATCCCTCCTTTACCCGTCCCTCTCCACTATCCTTCCCAGCCTCTGATATCCATCATTCTACTCTGCCTTTCACTGTTTAAATACACAAATATTGAATCTGCTCAAGCATGTAGCTTTTTAAAGTATGAAATTATATAAATGATATTTTCTTCATGAGTAAACTATGATGCACACCTCTAATTATAATGGGGCTCTTTATAAGGTGATTTCGTGACATCTGCCTTTTAAAATACATACACAAACTAACTTTGTTCATGACTCAACCACTGGTGAGCCAAAGGGTAGGCCAAATATGTACAAATGAGAACAAGTTTCCATTCTGCCTTTAAACTGAACAAAAAAATGTTATTTTTAAGGAAAAAATTATTTCCATTTTTAAATATAAGAAGGATTCTCACCTGAGTTCTGTAATAGAATGAACAAACGAGAATTTTGTTTTAAATCCTCCTGTTTAACAATTTGTTTTTTAAATGAGGGAGTTGATGTGTTTTAGCTTCCAACTGAGGGCATAAAATAAAATCTGTGCACATGAAATCTTTAAGAAACACAGAAGATTAAGAGTAATTTCAAAGCCTTATTCTGAATGTTGGTTACAAGAGATTAGTTGTTTCGACTTACTTTTTCTCTTTAGACCTTTCTAAAAAAAAAAAAAAAAAAAAACACTAAATGGGCATAGAAAACCCTGTGATGATTTTCACTTGATCTAGTCCAGAATGAACAACTGGAAGGGAAGGTCATAGAATTACTTATTGAATCATGATTTATAAATTTACATAATATTCTATGATATTCTAATACAGCAGAATGTTTTATGTTGCTTTTTCATTCCTATAGTAATCTCTTGGATTTACCCATTTCGAAAATAACTTTTCCAAATAGATGGCATTTATCCAGATCACTTAATGAGTATACAAATCAAATAGTTCAAATTGTTCAGTATTATCTACTGACAATAAGGGAGTGGGAAATCCGAGCATTAATGCCAAAGCAGCTTCCTCATTTCAATAACTAGCTGACAATCTAGAAAGACTCGTTATTAAAATGACAACATTTTCATAATCAACAAGATACAACAAATTTGAAAAGTTGATGGGAAGATACATTTTACTGTGATCACAATTCTCTAAATACAATATGTGCCTTCATATTAACACAAAGGGAAAAACAAGGGAAAAAAGAATAAAATGTGATCATTCCACTTAATTTTCAAAATGCCTCAAACAATTTTTTAACCAATTTTGCTCCAAACAACTTTTAGGAAAATGAAAAAAAATTAGAGGCAGAAAAATCAACTCAAATGAGCTGGGATATTTTATAGCAAACATCTAAGTTATAATTTATAATTTAATTAATAAAACAGATTCCAAAAATGATCCATGACACATAATTTTACTTAAGATAGTCGCATAAAATCAGATCTTCCAAGGCATCCAATTTATTCCAATATAATTTTTAATGCTATTCTTCAATGCTGGTATATTTTAAATTTAGTTTTACTGTATCTAGTGTTATACATTAAATATAACACTAGAAATATATTAAACTCTAGAGTCTTCACTTAGTTAGTTCCAGAAACCAAAACTATGCATATCATACTTCAATATATTCCAGCATTTAAAAGGTACTGATTTAGGAAGGCAATTTACTGCAAAAGTTCATCATCTGGATTTCATCAAAGCTGGTTTCAGTTGTGTTTTATTGCTTTAAAACAAGTGGAATGAAGAAGCAGGTAATGCAAAGGCATATGCTCCGTATTGGTATCTTTCAAAATTAGTACCTACGAAAGTTTAAAGAAGTTTGCAGATACCCTGTAAAGCTGGGGCACAGATGCAGTACTTAACAAACCAACGCTGCTTCAACAACATTGCTGGGCATTTTAGATTTGAAAACATAAAAGACACTATGGCCCTTGATTCATATCAAAACTAATATGATAAAACTAGTGAAATGAAAAATAACTATGAAAACCAGACCATGGGCAAAAGAAAATATATACACTACAAAGCTAAGAGTTTATAGAAAGGTAAAAATATGCCTCTTGCTCCTCTTGACTAATTAAATCACATCATACACTAAGAAGTGAAAATGTAAACTATCAGAATGTCAAATATACATATTATGAAAAACTCCATCTTTCCCTTTATACATATAAATATGAACCTAAATCCCTTTAGGTAAGTTTCAAGGTAAACAGCTTACAAAATAATAAAAGTATTTGGGGGTAAAATGATCTCACACTTTCCTATGTACAATAAAGAAATCAAAATTTTAAAATATATAACTTAAATTCCTTCCTTCCTTCTTTATTTTATCCAAATAGAATGTTCAATTTAGTAACATATATCTGTGTAAACAGAACTCTGAAAAACAATTGCCAAAAGGTGGAAGCAACCTGTCTCCACTGACAGACAAATGGATATACAAAATATGGTATATACATAAAATGGACTATTACTTAGCCTTAAAAAGAAAGAAAATTCTGACACATGCTACAACATAGATAAATTTTGAAGGCATTATGTTAAGTGAAATAAGCTAGTGAGAAAAGGACAAATATTGTATGATTCCACCCATATGGAGTACTTAGAGTAGTCAAATTTATACAGACAGAAAGTAAGATGGTGGTTGCTGGAACAGGAGAGGAAAGAATAGGGAGATACTGTTTAACGGTATCAAGTTTCATCTGGGGAAGACAAAAAACTTTTGGAGATGAATAGTGTTAATAGTTGCACAACAATGTGAATGTACTTATTGCCACTCAACTGTACACTTACAAATGGTTAAAATGGTAGATTATATGTTACATATTTTTCCACAATAAAACAAAACATTAACTGCATCTATCCTTTGCTCTCCTTTATATTTTAGTTAATGTATAATAGCACTTTTGTAATGCTTTAGCAAATATTTCATGTCATCTACTTGTACATATTCATCTTCTAAAGGTAATACTTTTTCATAATAATAAATAAAATTGAAAGGATATCTAAAACAAAATATCAAACTCTCTAATAAATAAGATATGCATTGGGAAATAGTGGAGAGATCTGGTTTGGGACAACAAATTTGGGTAAGGTCTAGAACCACACATTTTTGATTTATTCTTCTCATCTGGAAAGCCATCGTCACACGATCTATATACACCTAAGACAATATGCCTTTTAGGTCCCTCATTATTTGTCACAACCTCAAATTAGGTTTATTCAAATCACATTAAGTTAAGCAAACTGCCTAAAGTCATCTTGCTGATTTCAGAAATTAAAGTTTCCAACTCTCTGTAAAAGAAGTGATAAATCACAGTATTTATATATTGCAACCCCATCAGAATGAGAGAAGAATCAAAGTATTTTCTCTGAAAATCACTATTGCGAGAAGAAAAAAAATTAAGTTAGATGAAACACTAAATTAAATTCTTATCTATAAAGTCACATAGTTTTCTGAAAGTTCTCTCTAAATTAGACCTAAATATTATACTAGATGGTCTGTAAATGTTTCCTTCCAATCCATCCTCCAAAATAATGGTTTCATGTGGCTGTTTAAATATACCCATATAAAAACCCACAAGGGAGAAAGAATGTGTGGGAAAGCTAGGCAGTCTCATATTTCCAGTAGACTTACCAACTTGATTTTTTTAAAATGAAAATAGGATATTGCACAATGAGTGAATGCAAAAAATATTTTTAATGTGTTGTCATACTTTTTAGTGTATTCTGGCAAAACATAATTGGGACTTTTCATGATCCCTGTATCTCTTTCTTAGGAATCCTGTCTTTGTCTCTATACATATGGATAGTCATATAATGAATGTAATACTAAAAATATAATGAAATAACATTAGTAGATATTCACTATTTCAAGTATTAAGGCAAACTTTTCCAACATGAATTTCTCCATGTAACCAAAAATTTCTCGAGAAAAGTCACTTCTGACAGGCTTCAAAAAGCTATTAATCCAGTCTACTCTTTAAAATTAATTAAAGTATTTTATGAGATATATAATTGGGGATAATACTTACTAATTCATTTAGAAATATACATCAAATTATAAATATATACACAACAATATATAACTTGTCCCAAAAATGTCCTGTCATTACTGCAGTGTAGGGTTTTTAACACTGTAAACATAAATATTAACTGTGAATTAGAATATCGCTTCAAAAAAAGCAACTTTCTTTGTTCTTTTCCATTCCTAAATTGTCCATAGCACTTAGAGTCACAGCAAATGGAAATACTTCATAGATGTGTTAATCCTGTTTATCAGGAAGGTCAAGAAAATACAACACTGCAGAAGAACTGAAAATCAACATTCAGATTTCACTGGAAAAGACAAGGTATTGTATTACCGGGCCTTCAATGAATCCTAAACTTGCTCTCCAATTTAAAAGATTAAAATGGAAACTTCTCACCGATTATCAAACTAATCCAGGGTTTTAGTGAAAGGCAACTTCAGCCTGCTTCTCAGTCCCCACACCATCACTCCCTAACACAGCTTCCCACCCCAAAAGCAAAAGCCCAGCAAATTGTATGCCAGTGTCAACAGGCTGTGGTTATGTGCCACAGCCTGGCGCAGCAAGGACTGTGCAAAAACAGGCACTCTCCAACAAAGGGAAGACAGGAAGGGGTGCGCCTACCACGAGAATATTATGAAACTTTCCATTCAATTAAAACAAAAATACTCATCTGCATTGATAGTCTAACAAAAATCCATGATACAAATAAAGATCTCCATGCCAAACTCTTTCTAGTAATAATCGACATGGATAAGGAAATCATACAATAATAAACAGGTTGAATTGATGTTTCTTTGACAAGAAACAGATGTTCCTTTCAACTCTGGGCATAGCTAATTTAAAATAATGGTTAAATAAAGACTTTCCTACATGGTGTGGTATCTCTTTATCACATGCACAAAAGGAAAATGGTCATATTTAACTTTCTTACTCTGAAACTCAACTTTCATTTCTTTTTCACATTTTGAAATATCTAAATTGCAATACTTTCTTAGCTATTAATTATATACACGTGTGTTATGCAAATTAATCAAGTTAGTAATCATTGACAGTACTGTATAGTGCAGTCTGTATCAGGTAGTGTCTATATGATAAACTATGGGGTACTATTTCATAAACTCTTTACTTTGTATGTCTTGAATGTGTGTGCATATGGATAGTATTTCCTCCACTGCTAAGTATTTACATAAGAGAAATAAAAACCCATAGCTATACAAAAAACTTGGACATAGATGTTCACAGCAGCATTACTCAGAAAAAGAATGGAAACAACCCAAATGCCCTTCCACTGATGAATGGATAGATAAAATGTGGTATACCCATACAATGAACTATTATTTAATAATAAAACAGGCTACAACATGGATGAATCTTGAAAATATTACGCTAACTGAAAGAAGCCAGTCACAAAAGACTACATGCTATATAATTCCATTCATAAGAAATGTTGAGGATAAACAAATCTACAGAGACAGAGACTAGATTTACCGGTTGACTGGATTTGGGGGGAGAGGAGGAGAGATGAATACGAGGAAGAGCTGCTAACAGGCGAGGGGTTTCTTCTGGGGGTAATGAATCTCACATTTAATATGTCAAAATCCAAATTCTTGATTTCCCACTCCAATCTAATTCTACTCCACTTTTTCCCATCTCAGTTATAGCACCACCATTAGGCAGTTGGTTTGGCTATAAATCTAGCAGTCACGACTCCTCACTTTCTCTCACTCCTCACAGCCTTTCCCCCAGCAAGTCCTATATTTTCTCCCTCCAAAATCTATCCTTCTCACTATTTCTACTGCCACCTTCACATCGCCCACAGACTTCAAGCATCTCCTAATTAGTAGTCCCCCATTACAAAGTAAGCCTTTGTAATGAACTTGGAAAAACAAATTGAAAAAAGAGACAGACTTTTTAAAAAAATTATGAAGTATACCAATGCTATCGGGAAAATTTACAAATCAAAAGTCCTTATCATCATAGTCACTGAACCAGACACATGCTGACAGCAAATAAGCACGGCACAGAAATGAGTATTTACGATGATGAACCTATTAAACTCTGAAAATAGGACATCCAGGATGAACCAGCTTACATCTTTACAATATTTATTACCTATTCCTGATCTGTAATAATTTTTCTCCATAAACGGTGCCTTTCTACTGATAAAACTACATGCAACTCTGAACCATCAAAAGCTGCCTGTGGAGTCTTTTGTTTATGAAGAGAAATTGAATGAAATTGAATAGAAATAAGGGAAATAGCTAACTTAGATTGTGAATTGAAGATTTCCCAGGCTTTGCTTTCAGGTAGAAAAAGAACTGTGCTGCCAAACATTCCAATATGGTATGGTTCTGGCAGCTACTCCTGGAAAACAAAATTTTCCTCTCAGTTTTCTGCTTTCTAACCTTCTCCACACCTCATCTCTCCCGCTAGGTGCAACCTGGAAAGAAAGTAATGGAATGACAACAGCAAGGGCTTTTGTTATTACCTTTCTTGGGTTTAAATTCTAGCAGCTCTATTCTTACTAGCTGTACGAATTAAGAAAAAATTAATGCAAAAAAAAAAAAAAGATACCTTTTTCCTTACATCTTTAAAACACGCCAGAATCTCTAGTGTCACTTTGCCAGGCTTTAGGCTCTCTTTGGACACCTGAGCCCTCTTTGGACACCTGGTGCTAGATTCAAGGCCACGTTAACTACATTTGCTAATGATCAGTTCACTGCTACCGCTATGCAATGCTTTTGGCCGACCCCTTTCTACAATCCCCAAACATTATCCCATACTCCATACCGGTTCTTTCCAAACTCTCAACCCCACTTATGTTTCTGTTATTCTCAGCTGGACTGCAACTGTCCTCTTCTCCACCCCAAAACCTTTCAGTCTCTGTGCTGTCTTCTCACTCTTCCGCTGCTCCCTGAGGAAAAGATTGCCTTTTCCCCAGACTAATCTCTTATTCCCACTCATGCTCAACAACCTCCTGGACTCTGCCCAATAAATTTTACCCCCTCTCCTTGCATTATCAGCCTTTCTCTTCCTTATTTACTCTTTTTCCTCTTCCTCCAAATAAGATTCAGTTTTATTTAACCCCAAAATTAATTCCCTTGTTCTGACTAATCCCTGAAATTACTCCCAAATCTCTCTCTCCCTTTTTTGTTTTCCTATTTTCTTAAACAAGGGAGTTTTTACAGGTTATCTTCATTCATTCCTTAATCCCAATAAACAGTCATTTATTCTCTATCCATTCAGCAAACATTTATTAAGTACCTATTATATTTCATGCAATGTGCTGGTTCTGAGGGTGTGAAAATTCTCATGACCTTGTTCTGAACATTACTGAAATTCTGTTGTATGGAAAACCAAGGCCTTTTTGCAGCCTTCGTTTCTCTCTACCTCTCTCTCTACAATATTGAACGTTACCAGCCATCTCCTCCTTTGCAAAAATTCCCTCCCTCAGAGTTCAAAGCACTGCATTACATGAGTTTCCTTCCTACCTTTCTCACACATCCTTCCATTTCTCTTAAACTAGCCCTAATTGCTCCTTGCATCCATTAAAATGCAGTATTCCCCCACACCCCAGTCCTAGGCCCTCTTTTCTTTTCCTTCTACACTCTGTCCTTTGTGATCTTACCCACTAGCACAGCTTTTACTATCATCTCTGTGCAAATTAATCACAATGCTGGCTTTGTACAGGAATAATACACTGAATTTTCAATGGTCTTTTAGATATTTTAACCTGAATATGCTGCTTGTACCTCAAACACATGCAATTCATCACCTTCTGTCATCAAAATCAGTCTTGATTATCACTTCTCAATTCGTTACATGAAGACTACGAATCTGTCCGGGACTCAACCTTGAAACCTCCGTCCTCCTGTGTCCTCACTCCTTCTCAACCCTTATTACCTTAAGGTTTCAGAATCTCAGTGTCTCTCAAGCTCTATGCCAACCTCTACTATTTACTCACTGCTGCCAAGTAATGTTCTAGAGACCCTCTTTAATGTGTCTCCAACATATTGAAGACAGCACTCTCAACTTGGTAAAAGACTTTTGCATGTTTTTAAGCTTTTCTTTCCTTATTTCCCACACAGATTGTCTATTCTTCACCTAAATGGACATTTTTGGTTCTTCCCTGAACATTATGTGAATTCCTGCATGCTCCCATTTTTGTCTTTCTTTTTTCCTTCCATCCACCACAATTTCTACTTCCTCAGTATCACTTTTCCTGCTTCCAAAACTCAATGCCATTGCTAGGTACCCTGCACTCTCATACTACTGTCTCTGGTGCTCAGCTTCAGCTCCTCCGTAGTTACCTACATGTGTCTCCCATTTGTCAAACTGCTGAGTAAGTTTTTGTGGGAACTGACCATATGTTATTACATTCATGCCCTCCACAGCTTACTTCTGACAGGAATAACACATGGGTTCTCTTCTGATTTCTCAAATAAAATACTAACCCTCCTTTGTTTCCTCATCAATAGTAGATATAGGTGATCATATTCCTCACTATTAAATGGTACGCTCCCAAAGGTACATAATCCTATAGATGAAAAGTGAGGTATAGTTTACTACCTTGGGGATAAAGCAGGATATAAAATGTTTTAAAGATAGAACACTTTTTTATGGGAATAGAGTTACTGACCCAGAGACCTAGCCAAATTCCGATCCAGGTAATTCACTCCTGGTCCCCTAATCCCTCTGCTATTTCAGCTGGGTAATGCTGTCTCCTCCATTCCCTGGCCCGAGAAGGAATATGATGCACACTAGGAAACAGCTGCCACATGCCACTTGGGGATGGCAGGCCTCACTGGGCACAGGAGTCCCTGAATGTCCCTTACCCAGAGTCCAGAAGTACTGTGGGACTGAAATAGGGATGTCTTAAGATCCTTGAATGAAAGATGCTAAATAAGCATTAGTGCAAGCTACAGAAATCTTTCAAAGACTCATTTCTCGCTCCTTGTTCCTTTTTCCACTTCAGCTTGTTACAGGTCTGAATAAATCATTTACATGTAGAGCGAAGGAGAAATTATCTCTCCAAAGCTAGGTGCTATTTTTAAAACTGACCTTGTGTGCATTCACTGTATATTTCTAATACTGGTGTTTCTAAATTTGGATTTATTTTGTTCGGATTATTTCAAACATATACCTTAAAGCCTCCTACCTAAAATAATTTCTTTACAGTTTGTAAAAAGTCAAGAAATATTAACTCTATTTTAAAAAATCATTATCATCTTGAAAAATCATTATTATTTTAAAAGATAAACTATCTCACTGACCCTTTAGCCATCCCTGTTCATGCCTCAGAGTCATTTCTTCATTATGCATGTCATTTGCAGACTGTAGACATTATGATTATCAGCGCTAAATAGAAGATACAGAGCTGTAAGTAATCCACTAACTGGTTTTCTATCAATATAAGACATTACTTATTTTTTTTCTTTCAAATAGACTTAAATAAGATTAACAATTAACTTTTGTTTCCCTTTTTCCTTATCATACAAATGTATATGGAAGAAGGGCACAAAGTCAACCCAAAGAACGTTTTTTCCAAAAATAATTTCCAAAATTAGAGAAAAGTAGGTCTCAATCCTATTTACAGGAGGCAAATAGTTCTCCCAGACAGATTTTTTTTTTCTTCTCTAATTCTACTAGAGTGAAAAATGGCCTGAAATGAGATCTACATTTAGCGAATAGAAGTGAACTCTGACCCTAAGATTCTACCTGTAGTCTGGAATTATGATTTTTCCCAACTGACTTCTAATTGACTATTCCAACCTTGAGTCACTATTTTTGAAGTCAATAGAAGGCTTTCAGCTCCATTCCAAAAGCTCCTATTTCAACTCTAAAAAAATTCTCCTATTAATAATATATATATATTGAGTATAAAAATAATCTTTTTTTCCCTTCAAACTACAAGTTATGCGGTTCTTAGTACTAATAAATCTGGGGAGATCTTACATATTAAATTGTTTTATTGCTGCTAAAAACTTTCAAAAACAGGGAGAATAATTGCACAGCAGAGCCTAGCTGAGGAGGTTAACTATTTAAATTGAAGCTGTCTTCTAAGTGAATAGAAGATTTTTCTATTATTTAATTCATGAGAACAAAGAAGTGACTATTTTCCATCCACCAGTCTGTGCTAAATTATAAACTATATCACAGAATTAATCTGACAGTATATTTTTGAGCTTTCCTTTAATTAAAAAAAAAGGCAATAGTTGGGTATAGTGTATGTAAATCTTACTGCTAAAAGTTCTGGATCCCTAAATGTGTATTCATTAATCGTAAGATGATATACTTTGAGAGTCATTTATTCCTTCATTATTCAATAAACACCTGTGATGGTGCCAGTCACTATTCTAGACACTGAGCATGCAGACAGTAAATAATGTCAATACCATTTTTAGATGTCTTACTTTGGGTTTTGAACAGAAACCTACAAACATTTTGAAACAGTCATTAATCTAATATTGCAACTGCAGGAACTAGCTGTCCTTGTTTATAAAATACAACCAGGATTTTTTAGAACACTTTTAAAATATTGGTTGAGTAAAAAAAAAAAAAAAAAAATCTTTAATTATCCTCCAGTCCTTTATTTTCCACTTAGTCACTCTTAATATTTTTCATATTGCCTCAAGGCTCAATAAAACAAAATGCAAGGTTGATGAGAAGTTAATTATTCTTCTCTTATTAGCTGTTCATCCCTAATAACTCAGTGTTGTAAAATTCCACAATCTACTTTATATTTAACACTGTCCAATAGATCTTGCCACACTTCCTGATTCACTAGAAGAAAAAATTCCCAACTCTTTTCATCAGTTTTTGCCTGCTTTCATGAAACTCTATACATAGTAAGTCAATCACCAAGGGTTAGAAAGTGTTTATCTCAAGTTCATTCTTTAGTAGTACTTTCCAATTGTCTTGCTTCTCACGAATATTTTTTCATAAAATCCTATTAACTTGTTTCTTTTGTATCTATCTTTAAGTTCAAAACTGGTTCTTTTAGAAACCCAGTTCAAACATCAGCTCCTCTAGTAAGTCCTCCCTGACCTCTGATCAATCCAACAGTTCCCTGCACCTCAGAACTCAGTAAACATTCCCACTGTAAGACTTATCAACCTGTGTGGTAATTTACGTGACTCCATCTCTGTTCACCTTGAAAGGAAGGACCTTATCTTTGTACTTGTATTTATCCAGCTCCTAGCACAGGGACTAAAACATGGTGAGTAAGCATTCTTTGTTAAATTGAAATTGAAATTTAGAATCATACTCCTCAAAATTCGATTTCACTAGCATACTTAAATGTCATTGGCAGAAATGTACAAAACTTGCAGGAAGCAATCTGGCAACAGAAATTTTGATAATATTCAAATCCTCTAACCCCTCAATTCTCCTTAGGAATATTTTCTAAGAAAAGAATCATAAATATAAAAACGTCTTACAAAATAATGTTTACAGTTATGTCAGCCATCAGAGCAAGAAGCAAAACTTTTAAAAAAGAAAAACCAGCAAAACTAAAATGATTAATTGATAGTCTACTCACTCAGTGAAATATAATTCAGTTTTTAAGAATTCAAAAGATATATGGTAATATAGGGATATTTTATAATATTAAGTAAAAAGGCAAGACACAAAATTGTATATTTTAATCTGGTATTCTGACAAATTTAAAAAAAGAAATATGACAAAATGTCAATAGTGCTTATTTGGGGGGGAATAAACTATGAATATGTCTTTCTCTTTTTCTATTTTTCCACATTTCCCCAAATTCTATAATTAGAATATATATTTTTGATACAATTATTTTTAAAGGTATTTATACAAATTTATAATACATAATTAAAGATTTATTTCAGATATAATAAATAATTAAGATTCACGGCCAAAGTTTATAATTCTCTCTGTACCTAGCAAATATAGTATTTAAAAGTATGTAAAATTCACTTTATTAAAATAATAAAAAGATTCATCATGCATAAAGTTTCTACAAAATGACCAAAATGCACATCTGAACTAATTTCCCAAATCACTTTTGCCACTATTATTACAGCCTTTAAGTCACCATTTAAAAATATGATTAGAATGCTTTTATGAAAAGAATATTTTCTAATATATAACCCATATATATTAGAATATATGACAATATATATTAGAAATATATCTCTAATTTAATATACACATTAGCACTGTAAAGCTATAGAATTGTGAAACCCTCAGTCCCATGTCCTGCAACATATCACACAAGAAAAGTTCTATTGAGGAGGGAACACAAATAAGGGCTTTTCAACATGCATTTTGTTTTAAGATCCTTCCAATATTGAAACAAGTACATTTTCCTTTTATCAAATTTCTGATTTGACAAACACAGCAGTTGTAACAGCTGGCCTCTGACTGCCTTTTACTAAAATATCAAATAATCTCAAAACAAATAACATTCACGATTTGCACATCCAAAACTCTATAAAGTGTCACTAAAGTGCTTTAAATATGAGCTTTATCAAAAAATAAATGAAAAAGTAATCAGTTACTTCTATAGAATGGATGAAAAATTTTTAAGCTCAAACATTTTGTTTTTGTTTTGTTTTGTTTTGTTTTTTTATTGAGACAGGGTCTCACTCTGTTGCCCTGGCTAGAGTGAGTGCCATGGCGTCAGCCTAGCTCACAGCAACCTCAAACTCCTGGGCTCAAGCGATCCTCCTGCCTCAGCCTCCCGAGTAGCTGGGACTACAGGCATGCGCCACCATGCCCAGCTAATTTTTTCTATATATTTTTAGTTG
>CAUYSK010008705.1:0-29798 GCA_963575035.1 Avahi laniger
GCTAGAAATATATATAGAAAAAATTAGCCGGGCATGGTGGCTCATGCTTGTAGTCCCAGCTACTTGGGAGGCTGAGACAGTAGGATTGCTGGAGCCCAGGAGTTTGAGGTTGCTGTGAGCTAGGCTGATGCCACGGCACTCACCCCAAGCAAGAGAGTGAGACTCTGTCTCAAAAAAAAAAAAAAAAAAAGACCATAAGACCATATCATTCACTTAATAGTCTCTGATTTTAGCTCCAATGAACCAAGTATAATATTCTTTTAGTCTGTATTCCACTCGGATGACAAACTCTAACACTTCCTATTGCTCCTAAATCTCTGAGGACTTCTTTAGCATTTTAGATCATCATATCAGAATATTTCACCAAAATAAGCAGTATATTCCATTTTCTAACCTAAATAAATATTAAGAAATTTCAATCACAACAACAAAAAGCATACCAGAGACAGAAAATTCACATACGTTTCCCAAACCCAGCACTGCTTCATACTGGTTTGTGTACACAAAATTAAATTTACTTCCACAACCATGTAAGCCACCCTAACTATATTGTCTTTCTAGTAGCCAAATGATTACGCAAAATTTACTGAGTACCTGTTATGTATCAGGCCCTAGGGAAGACACTCACAAATCAATTTTATAGAGACCCAAGTATACCTTCCAGTCTCTCCCTGTACCCTTCTCCCTCTCTATCTGAAGCAAATCTTCTTGCCAATAACTTAGAAAACTGGCTTTACTAAACTCTTTTCTCCCTATTTTAAAGGGAGTGCACATATTTCAAATGTACCAATCATAGAATTTAGACTAGGATTCCTTCCTCCACCCACCTCTCAAGTATCTGATGTAGCTTGCCTTCAGACTGGTAGAAAACAAACATATTAAGCAGTATCATCTTATGTTTCTCATTGTATCATGAGACTGGCAATGACCAAATAACTATCAGCACATCAAAATAAATTGATCAAGAAGAAAATTTATATATTATCATATATATATTTACATATATAAGATAATATACTCATTTGATACGTATTATAAAAATTTTCTTTTTTTAAAACAAATTTTATTGTGTATATTTGAGATTTACAACATGATGTTATAGAACCATATAGATGGTAAAATGGTTACTATAGTGAAGCAAATTAACACATCATGCCTTTTTTGTTATAAGAGCAGCTGAAATGTACTTATTTAACAAAAATCCCTAATATAATGCAATTTTATTAATTATAGTTCTCATGTTATACATTAGATCTCTCGAAAAAAATTTCTACTAAATGGGAATTCTCAAATAAAACAAAGATGCAAAAAGAGAGTTGAAATCATTTTCTTTTTATGAAAGGAATAGTCTCACAATCAAGCAACTAACATTATTGTTTAAATAAGTTGTGTCACCTTCCAAATGGTTTCATTGGATTACTTAATATGGATTTGAGGGAGGGAGAAATGCTAATTACCTAGGGCTTTGAAGTTAAATTTTTCTGCCATCAGACTCTCTGCATATCAATCTACATTTTATTCTGTTAGTATAACTTGTTTGTTCCCATACTTTTAACATTTCATGGTTGTAGAACAGGTGGGGGTATAAAACTTATCTACTATATATAGACAGGTAAATTCTTTCCTGCCAGGTCACCCTAATTCCTGTCACTAACCCATTACATCTCACCAAATTCTACTTGCTGCTTTTTGTTTATTCACCCTCTGAAATTACCTCTTCATCTTCCTTTCCTGTCACCGCCCCCACCCACCACATGCATTATTAGAGAACTGCAACAGCTATAATTATTGCAAACCAAAAAAGTTTCTTTGTCACATGGGGGCACACCTGTGCAATTGTGAAAGGAGGTATTTCATTCCTAAATAGTGATCTGCTGTAGTAGCAACAGAGCAACCAAACAGAGTGATTGACATTCCAAAATCTTAGATGAACAAGTCCTCATAAAAGACTGCTCTATTCTAGAATTTTACTCTAAGGGTAATATAACTTTTATTTGGATTTCAAGAGTCAAACCACAGAACTATACCGAGTGTATATATAATCTTTTCTATGTTTATATGAATGTATTTTAACAGCTTGAATATACCAGTACCACGATTAATAGGATTTTTTAATGGCATTTCACACAAAGGTTTATTGCTAGCTGACCTCAAATTATTCACCATGTATTTTTAAGTACTTGATGGCAAAGTTTTGTAGACACGGCACAAGTCTTCCAGTCATACTGTTACCAGACACAAAACATAGTTGCTAAGATGCACAGGCAGCTGGTTAAAGTTCATGTTCTCTTTAGGGAATTTTACAATTTTAGTTTAAGAGCTTTTAATTAAATGTAAGTGTATACCATTTTATTCAGCAGAGATATATTAGGATCACATTTCTTTATTAAAATAGATTTTATTTTAATGTGTAACAAAAAAGATTTTTTTTTCCTTATTTTAAAAATAAAATAGACAGCCATACTGACGTGCTTGAGAAATACTTGTAGAATTTAAAGAGAGAAAGCTTGAAATTTTTTGAGATGTTTAAGTTTTCTGACACAGACCTATAGATCCAATTACCAGAGAGAAACAAATGTTTCAATTCCATTCACCTTCAGTATGTTCTTTTTTTTTTTCTTTTTTTTTTTTTTTGAGACAGAGTCTAACTTTGTTGCCCTGGCTAGAGTGAGTGCCATGGCGTCAGCCTAGTTCACAGCAACCTCGGACTCCTGGGCTCAAGCGATCCTCCTGCCTCAGCCTCCCAAGTAGCTGGGACTATAGGCATGCACCACCATGTCTGGCTAATTTTTTCTAGATATTTTTAGCTGTCCAATTAATTTCTTTCTATTTTTGGCAGAGACGGGGTCTCGCTCTTGCTCAGGCTGGTCTCGAACTCCTGAGCTCAAACAATCCGGCGCCTCGGCCTCCCAGAGTGCTAGGATTACAGACGTGAGCCACCGCACCCGGCCTAGTATGTTCTTAATTAAAATAAAATGCTAACTGGCACCCTAAGAAGCAAAGAAAACCACCTAGCATGAATTTGGACCAGATTGTCTTAGACATCCCACCATTTTCAAAATTCGATACACTAAAAATGGTGCCAACTCAGTATGTTTAAAAAAATTGACATTAGTAATCAAGGTACAAACACTGTCCCCAAATCCTGTCAGGTTTTTTTACAGCCTTAATCATTTCAATGACTGAATATTAGAAGATATTTATATCAATACTCAATCTTCCTGGAGATCAGAGAAATGAAACTAAAAATAGGAAGATCAATATTGGGTTCTGTGACCCACATCTCCCTATGAGCTCTGCTAGTTAAGGTTCATTTGGTACACCATTCAAGCATCTTAGCGTATGCTGACAGCCTTCCCATGCTGAGCAAGGAGCCAATTGTGTCTCAATTCATGAATTTTACATCCAGAAAGAGTAATATACATATATTAACAATATAAGTGTTTCTGATAGCCTCACTTTTAAGAGGAAGACATATTATGGGATTGATAAATGGGAATCATCTCTTTGCCCAACTTCAGATAATCCTCAAACAGTGCTGTTCCTTCAAGTGGAAAGAATTTGTTTAGATACAGTCATCTGCTAAGTGTGCTTATGGAGATATCATTGAGTGTGGGCTCTTCTTGTTTATAAAAAAGACCCAAGGGACTTCATAACTTTCAGTTTTTAAAGAGTAAGAGTTTTCCTGGAGAACGTAATCAAGTAATTTGGGGACTTTTGAGCATTTCGAAACAATGAGATAAAAGCTATATGAAAGAGAAGTAAGCCAGTAGGTTTCTAAATGTTTCCTTAAAAGATGAAAAATAGAGCAAATGAACAAAAAACAACCATAGGCAGTATTTTAATGTCTTTTTCACTTTAGTTCTCTAACATTGTCAAATTCTTTGCTATACAGATAGATGATCAAGGATAGATAGATAGATGGGTAGATAGATATTAACCAGATATTCTAACACCAGAAACACGCTTGAGTCAGAATCAAGGATTTAAAAATAAGTAAAAGCTTTGACTAAAGTAAAAACAAAGACCTCTCATAAATAATTCCTTTCTGTTCCTGTTTATCCCCTAAAATTATATCTACTAAGCTAAACTTCACCAAACATCATTTAATTTTTAATTATGCCACTCCTTTGTTGAAAAGTTAGTAGTCATTTCCTGTCATCTCTTGAACCTGAATTCTTCAATAGGGTGTTCAAATTCTCTGGTCCCACGTCCCTCCCCTTCAGTTCTCTGTTGTCATTCTCTGCATCTCTGTTTGGGAGCCCAGCAGCTCCCTGTCTCTATCTCAACATCTTCGGCATTCCCACCTCAGAATTTTTCATGAAAACTCCCCCACCCCCAGTTTGGAATGCTTCCTAAATTCTCCTTTGAACTATACCCATCTAGTTGTGAATGATCCAGCTGAAGTCCTCAGTCCTCCAATATAGCTTTTCTAAAACTCCTCCACCCAAACTGGTCATGGCTTTGATTTGTATGTCATGGGACTTAAGTCATATGATTTCTTATTTCCAAATTTACTAGCTGTTTTTCATTTTTTTTAAATCTCACCTCCCTCCCTAAATTCTCTTTCCCATAATTAAAGTGATGGGATCTTTAAACACATAACTCTTCATACTCTAACCACTTAGCCCCTCTTTTGGGAACTTAATTGGAAGAATGTCAATGCCTTTATTTATCATCAAGAATGAAAAAGTTTACATTATGCTGAATTGATACTTTCTTTGAAAGATTTATATCTCAGACTGAAGAATGTTGTTCTTTGGCTGCAATTACAGCTCAAAGTCTGCACTACAACTGAAGAATATACAAATAACTCAAACTCTAAGGACTTTTGTGGTTATAAAAATCTAGATCATTTAAATAAGCAGGCACAGTCTCAATATATTTTTCATCATTCATTTTTTTTCCAAATCTATATATGCTTATATCAAGGTGATAATCACTGTTTTCTTCAAATGTTAATGTATATTCAACAAACTGACTTCGGCAGTATAACCAAAAGAGTGCTTAAGCCAAAGGCATATTTACTTTTAATTTCTGTGATTGCAGATAGATGTTAACATGGGTACAACGAAGTGAGGTATGCAGTTCCGAATAATTAATGATGTACTCCTCACTCTTCACTATTACTTTTGATTCAATTATAATTATTCCCAAAACTTTTAAAAACATATATTTGAATAATATTTAATTCTATTTTTTTCCTAATTAACAGATGCCAAGTTTCATTTAACATTTGTGACAAAAAAAAAAAAACTCTCCTCCAAATCTGATCAAAGTACCATCTCACTCAGGGAAGGCTGGATCAGACGTATTCTTTCTTCTCAAAGTTGGTAGAGTATAGATTAAACCAGCAGAGGCTTAAAGCAAACTCCTCCCCAGAAGACTGCATTTCAGCAGGCCTTCTAAAGGTAGGAAAGCCTTTAGTTTACCAGTAGTGTTCAACACTCACTGTGCATCAAAATCACAAGAGACACATTTTAAAATACAGATGTCTAATAAGAAAATAAATAAGTAAACAAAGTTAAGAAAAGAAACAAACATTACAAATGCCTGAGCCTTACCACCAGAAATTCAGATTCAAGTTGTCTTATGGGAGATAGGGAGATTCATTTTCTTTTTTTTTTTTTTGGAGGCTCCCTGATGATTCTAATATACAACCACAGTTGAGAAGCAATGTGGGCAACATTTATGCACTGATCGACGTCCTGGTGTCCCTGAGACCATTGCACACCATGGCGGCATGCATGGTCAGGCAGCTGGTGCCTGGTTTGGGCAGCTCTAGGTCCTGTCAGGCAAACAGAGTGGATGTTTGATGGGGTGATGTATACCCAGAGATTTTTCTGAGATCAGTTCTGAGACTTTGCATGCTAAAGATGTTCCCTAATGCATTTCATATATGCCTCTAAACTCCCTTTCAATAAAACACCTAGCCTTTATTGTACACTCTCTTGTGCGCTAATTATTTCAAGTTACCTTCCCAACTGAGCTATAAATTCCAAATAAGCTATAAACTGTATTTCTTTCTTTTGTCATTTGTATTATAAATTATAATTATAAAAATTATAAATTGTAGTATTTTCTTTTCTCCAGTCATATACTAGCTTGACTGAATGACTTTATTTCAGCAAACCTCCAAACCACGTTCTGGGCGTGAACATGAGAAGATGAGCAGAAAATGTACTATCTACAGAGAGTAAAGATGGGCTGCCCAGTAAAGCAGAGTCAGGTAAGCTTTCAGCAGTGAAAATGATTATTATACTATACTCCAGTATACTCTCTAGAAATGTACATTAGCCTATTTATTTCCTTTTCCTTTCCTCATCTTAGTAAAACCAAACCCTTCAGAAGCCTACTCTATGTGGCATGTGGCCAAAGTAACTCCACTGCCCCGTAAGACCCTAGGAAGACTGGGCTACAAAGTGACAACGTCAAGTCACAAAAAGCTACTCAAGGCACTCACTGTGTGCTGATTATCCTTGTGTGCCAGCAAGTTCGAGTGCAATGCAGGGACACCATCAATCAAATTTTCACAATCATAGATGCTGAAATACAATTAAACTTTTCCTCTCACTCCAGACATTCTCTCTTTTTTTCTTTCTTTCTAATTTAAAATCCCCTATTCAGACTTTAAATTATTTATGGAGAAACACTCTTTACATTCTAGCAGGTATTTATTTAGAAGGTTCACATAATTTATTTTCCTCCGAAAGAACGAATCACTCTTTTTGAGAATAGTTATATCCTTCTTCTTTCAATAGATGTGTGTTTCCCTCCTAATTCATACTCAAAAAGTCTAAATACTGGCACTCTCTAAGGAACACCACTTTTAAATGCAATAAAATGAGTTCTCAGATATCCGCATGATGCCCTAGGATCAAAGAATATTTTATATTTTATATCACTTCAATTATGTTGTAAAAAAATGCAAAGTACTTCAATACCAATGAAAAAACATATGACAGATTTTACTAAAACCCATCACCATTCCCCCACCTGTCCCAGCCACACTGACCAGGGCCCCATTCTTGGAATTGTTCTATTAATAAAGCCACTTAAAAACTAACTATTTTTGTATGTGAAAAATTGGCCTCACCAAAAAGTAATGTTATAAATTTTCTAAATTGACAAAAATAGGCAATGTCTTCTTAAAAGCATAAAATTTTCAACTTTACCTCATTAAAATGGAACTCAGAGAGCATTTCTTTTTCCTTTTCTTTTATCCCTATTTGTCCTCTCACCATGCACGTCTCTCCCATTAGCTACACCCCTCCCCCGCCAGAAAAAAGTTCTGAACACTGTCTGGACCTGTGAATACATTTTTTATTCATTGCACAAATGAATGATCTAAGAGCTATTAAGAAAGAAGAATGTAATCCCTGTGTAGAGAACTGGGGGTTTCCTTGACAACAGCAAAAAGACAGCAGAGAATGTCCGTGTATTCTATGAATATGCAAGAGTCTGAGCCCAACACCTGGGGAAATTTATGAAGAATGAGTAAAATGATTTTTTGAGAGAAAATGAAAATTGTAGTTATCAAAATCAGAAGCCTAATTTTCACACAATGAGAAAGAGCAGAAAACTAATAAACTCTACTCTTAGGTCCTATAGAATCAATACTATATTTAAATTTTAAGTAAGGGCTGTAGCTGCTTCTGATTAGCAGCCAAAATGGCATCACCCTAAAAACACAACCAATATAGAATTAAAATTTTAACATGTTCTTTCAATCAAGCAGATACTAAAGTGCAATCATATTTGGCTCCTTGAAGAATAAATCATCTTCAATTTTAAGATAATTCGACTTTGACCTATTTACTACAAAATAATCTATATTTTTCTATATTTAGAAGTTTGGAGTGAAATAATTCCTAAAGCTGAGATGGCATTAATTTGTACTAAGTAGTTCCCATGTGCCAGACACTGTGCTCGGTCACTCAAGGAGTATTAAATGTGTGACAGGGACTGTTAAAGTGACTGGCATATGGTAAGCACTCAAAGACATCCCCTTCCTCTTTAAGCAATCTGGTGAGGTGGTAGTATTATTACATATTTTTAATGTTATACAACTTAGGCCTATAGAGGTTAAGTAATTTATTTAAGACCAAACAGATCGCAAATACAGTCATCCCTCAGTAGCCACAGGGGATTGGTTCCAGGATCCCCCGAGGACATTGAAATCCACTGATGTTCAAGTTCCTTACAGATTAGCAGAGTATTACATACAACCCACATATACATATATTTTAAATCATCTTCAAATTACTTATAAAACCAAATACAATGCAAATGCTATGTAAATAGTTAAGCTGTATTGTTTTTTTGTGTTATTTTTTATTGTGTTTTTTCCCCAAAATATTTGCCATCCACATTTGGTTGAATCAGAGGATATGGAACCCATGGATTCAGAGGGCCAACCACACCAATCTTGACAATGAACCCAGGTCTCTTTCCAAAAACTCTTTGTACTGTATCAATTGCCTCTTCCAGGTATCCTATATGAAGCAAACTAACTACTTCTCTGTGTTCATTCAGAATACCGCAGACAGAGTGTACTTCAAAAAATCCAGTTCTAGTGTAGTTGGTACATTGTAATTATTTGACTGTTGAATAAATGAGAAAAATACATGTGTATATTATGTGTATATATACATGCATGTATGTATATATACATGTATGAATGAATATATACACACATTTTCTTTGTTTCATAACCCCAGAGATTTGAAAAAAGAGTATAGGTCAAAGTTTAGGAAATATCCTCCTATATGATAATAGCCTTGTATCCATTTTACTAGCAAAAAAATTCTGACAGGGAACTTAAGAAATTGATGGGTCCACATTGCAGATAAGCAACAGAAAGACTGACCGCAGATTCCGCAACTGAAAGCACCTTCCCTGTAATCATACTGATTCAATATTCATTTGATTTAAAATGTCATTAGCCTTTAAATCACATTTTAGAATGTGATTTTACTCTTTAAAAAGTAGTTTTATGCCATCTAACTTTGTGTGTAATTCTGAACCACGATACTTCATTGGAATATATTTTGAAAAGTTAAACATTCTTAACCCACAGAACATGCTATCTTTATCAAAATGTATGAATCAGTGCAGCACAGAAAAGTGTGAGAACACGCCTTCCTGAGGAAGCTGGCTGAATATCTCTAGTTCCCATGAACCTGTGTAGGTTTCTGGGCAAATCCTAAGAAGGCATTCAGCTTCTGAAGGAGGCCATGCCCTCTCCGTGATCTCAGCCCTATTTTTAAAAATTGCTTATACTTGGGGCTCCTTAGTCCCACTGGTGAGCCTAGGTTGGAAAGCAGTTGGCTAGTAACTGGCTTCTAGTAATTTGTTTGTATTATCCCCCTCAAACAGAGACTGTCTTTAAGTCTCTTCCTTCTCATGAAATGTTCTTTAAATTCCTGCCTTTATTGATGCCTTTCTTTGCTGACCTCATCTGTCATTCACAGTCTGTCATACGACATTACCTAATGTGTAATTATATGTTTTAGTACCACAATTGCATTTGATTGTGTTAACATTGGCTCCCCAATATGCATTTAAAAGCTTTGAGAGCAGGGTCTATGGTTTATGTTTCTTTTGTGCCTCTCCTTAATATCTGTCAAAGGACTAGGTATGTTGTAGCTTTACTGGAAGGAATTCTTGGTTGACTGTGCTCCGCTAGAGGGTGTGGGCATCTCTTTGAAGGCAACTGCCAATAACAGGTAAGTGGTATTTGTCTTTGGATAATGCCCCTACTTCAGTAGTAGTTTTGATAATGACAAATTGTAACTGCAAGTGCCATTTTCTGAAAGAATGGGCATTGGTTCATTTTAGGAAGAAGGTAAAATTCCTTTTGTCTATCCATGAAACATCTTTTATTATTAAACCTCAACCTTTGAAGAAAATACTTTCAGTTTCTTAAATTTTTCCTCGAGGTCAGTGGGTTAATAATACTATTCAAAGAACATTTTAAAAAGTTGAGATTCTATGTGAGTTTGTCTATATATCCATATGTGCATCTTTCACTTAGGACTTTTTAAAAAGGTAATCTTTGGTCTGTAGTACAAAGTTAATCTCACTAATAATTTAGAAACATTAAGGTCAATTTTTTTCTTCATACTACAGAAAGGAAGGAAAGATAACCATTCTCTTCCCTTTCCATTATTTGACTAATAGAAGAGGAACTCAATCCTCTTCTAGACTTTAGGAAGCCAATGGGGGAAGCCATCCTAAATTCATGCAGAAAAAAATATGCTTCTCCGGCAGTGAGCCACAGCTGGAGATCATGAAAAGGAGCCACCCATGTGTGTAGGCACCAGCCCTGTCCACTTTTAGGGATGTGCTCCAAAATTTGGTAGGAAAGAAACAGTCCAGAACCCCAGAATAGCATGCTACCAATTTCAGAATGCTATTTCCTTGCCACGGCAGCTATACGAGCTACATGAATAACATTTCGTGTCCCCCATATTAGCAGCAACCACATTTAAAACATATACTCTTAAAAGGCCAATAGAATGCCAGTGAAAAACCAGTTTTTCCAGAGTTTATGATCTTTCAGGAATTGCTGAACAGTGTGGCACCTGAGCCTACAGGGAAGGGGTTATTGTTCCTCAGAGTTCATCAGGGGACAGAATCACTTCACTGCAAAAATGCTCCAAAGAGAGCCAAAGCTGTTAGACCATTAGACCCGAGGCCATGAATATCAGACTTGGTGTACCCTCATTTGCCCATCTCCTTTCCCTAGTTGTCTTACAAATTATTTTTGAGGTTTAGATGTGATAATATATAGAAAAAGTGGTCTGACAGTGTAAGCCGCGTGATAATTTAGTTTTGCACATACACGTGATACTTTGAAATGCCAGTATCTGTTATCTTGATGACACCTAGGCACTGATAAGATTGAAAGTATACTTACTTAATTTGTTTTATTCAGCACCGTGCACAGAGCTATTCAAAAGTAAATGTTAATAAATGTGTATCATTTTAGGGAGATCAAGGTACTGATAATCAGACCAATTTTAAAACCGTTTCTACTTTAAAAAATTAATTCGTTCAGGAATGAGTAATTGTTTTTGCTTTATTTTGAACTATCTAGATGATATCATTCTCCTCCTAGCTGTGTTCTGAGGTACATGTTATTGCAGAAACCACCATAGAAGATGGGGCGTACGTCCCAAGAGAGCAAGGCTCCTGGTCTCCCTCAGACATTAACCAACATGTCTACTCTTTTGTCTGTTCAAGATATGGAGGCCCTCAATTAGATTTTGTCTGAAGAAGGGAATTTGATCCTACAATAAAAAAATCGGAAAGTAATTTTTCTACATAATCACAAAATTCTATAAAAATGAAAAGTATGGGATTTTAAAAATTGAGACTACCTTGTATAAACATTATCTTTCACAAGTGATGACTGTGTAATCAATGATATCAATATTAGCATTTGCCCAGATATCTCCTGCTCTCAGCGCCAGTGTGCCTTGTTCTTACCCTCTCCATAACACCATGATATTCAGAAAATCAATCTTTATCTTTATGTATGTTTCTTTTATGTACAAACAAAAGTGCAGAAGAGATTAATTTGACGGGGATTGTTTCTGAATGATGTAACCAATAATTCTTAATAAGAATACTGAGAAAAATGAATTCTAATTTAGAGACCAAAAATTATCTTTCTCAAAATCTGATTAATCTTTAATAGCATTACATGAATAATTTTATCAATATCTTAATATTTATATCATTTTAGTTTAATATTGGCTTTATTCCTGCCTTACTCTTAGATTGGATATAAATTGGGTGGATATAAATTATAAAATCAGTAAAAAAACACCTAACAAGACAACATCAAGCAGGTCTGACTCATAGTAGAATATATGAACTTGTTTATAGAAAACTAATAAGCTATCTATTTTAAGGTAACAGCTATGAGTATTTGTATAATAACACTGGTATTTAATATCTGTACATTTCCAAATTATTCTTTGATTTAAAGGTACTGGTATGTCAGTTTTTAAAAACATTTGCAGTTTTGTTCCACTAAGTTGTAACATTTCAGATGATTTAGAGGAGTGCTCTTTTAAAAAAAAATTTAGAACTGAAGAAACTCTTCCTATGCCTCCAAACCCTATAGCCTTCACATATGTTCACAAAGAAAACCTTTCAATAATTTTTCAAACTGCAGGTGTGCAAATTACTCCTGAAATAGACAGGAGTCAAGTTTTCAGTATCCCCTGAACCACTGTTAAGCACACCCCATAGCATTTTTCAGCTCATAAAATTTTTATGAGCTGAAAAGTTCCTTCAGATTTTTTTAACTGCTAACTACAGTTGCCCTCTAGCAACAGCACCCTAAGTTGCTATTAAGATCCATTTGAGCAAATATAACATAAGTGTGCCCTGAGTAGCATGTTTTGTTTTATAGTAGTAAAAAAAAAAAATCAAGATTTATATGACTTGCTGAGTGCAGCAAAAAAATTATGAATGCCTTGGTTTAGGATAGCATGGGTGGTATTTTTGCTGGATACATGGTATATGTAAAGGCCGATTCTATTCTTGTGAATAAATTTATACAAGTTCACACATGCACCAAAGATTTTCCAGTCTGGAAAAATGTGCCTTGACACATAAAAAGGTTGGTTCTCCTGGCACATATGCACTTTTCCTTATTAAAGTATACACCTGCCTTAGAACTCATTAATTGAACATCTGCTTTAGGATTTTCCTTTGCCAAAGTTCAAAATGTTGGAAAATTAAATTTCTCACAGAAAACAAAACTAGTATAAGTAAGCATTTGGATCTGAGTAAACCTCATTGTCTTATGAAGACAATAAACAATGCTTTTACTTTCGAGGAGAATGGCTTATACAGAACACATAAAAAAAAGATAATACGTAGGTAGGTAGGTAGAGGCAGGTAGATGGATAATTACTTCATAGATACACCACCCCCCCATACACACACATATACAACTGCACACTGGAATTCTGCCTGATGGAGGTAACCAAGTATTCCACAGAATTTTCTGACCTATTATTATTTCACAGAAAAAAATTAGTTTCAAGGTGGCTCACGGTCCCATGTTTTAGAAGTGGAAGAAAGAAGAGAAAACACCTATTCATGTCTCCCAAGTCTAGCTGAATTAAGTCCGCAACTCACATATAAATATACACCTTCACATGAATTGTTTCAGGGTTAGGTTACTATGACCCTCCATTTCAAATATAAAGTCGTTTTTTTTCTGTAATGACTGCCAGTTCTTCCAGAGAGATCAAGTTTCACTTTTTCCATTTTGTAATTTGATCATTCTAACTTTAACTCACAGTTTCCCACTTAGAAGAGTTTTTAAATGCAGAACTAAATTTTCATCGTGTCTTATCTTATTCAACTCAACTCCATATTTATACGAACAACAGAGTAATACAAATTGAAAAAAAAATTGCCCATAGTCATTATTTTTAAAAATTATTAAATTAAGCATTGGTAGTAATTGACTTTTTATTAATACTTTTTTTTTTTGCTCACAGTTATACCTTCCTGTATCTTTTCCAACCCTAATAACAGCAATCCTCATTTCTACTTCTTGGCAACACACCTCATCTTTTCTACTCCATTTCCAAGAGGTGGAAAAGGAATGTAGAATTGAGGAAATATGTTATGGTTTCCAAGAAACAGCATCATTAGCAAGAAAATCATGCTCAAATCTGGCTTCTTTCAACTGTACTGGGAAGTAGAGATTAACTTTAATAGTCTGTGGGTGTGTTCTCTTCTCTACTATTCACTGCCAAGCAAAAGCTTTCACACAGAGAAAATCCTGGATAGTAGAAATGTATAGAAGCCATGAAATTATTACCTATAGCACTGGTTACAAACTGACTTGACAATAAAGCTACTTGTTTGTTTGCCACAGGTGCACTCCTGGGCACTTTAATACGGGTAGCATCACTCTTCAGAAAAATGATGACCTCACAGGAATATCCCAGCAATAAGAGAGAGACCTTGAGAAAATGACATTCTTCTAGTCTGGCTTCTTAAAGCCAGGTCAAGGAATAATGAATATTTATTCATTTAAATTCTTATATTAAAACTAGAATACAGGACCTTACTAAAATCAGTTATCTTAACTTCTAAATTAAGAGACAAACAAATCTGAATTGATCTATTGAACTGTATGTGCTATGTATTCTCAATTTAATCTGCCAAATTTAAAAGATGGTGTGGTCTCACCTTTAAGTAGGAATAAGGTATGTTTGATAATGATAACTGCAAGTATTAATCAATGTAAAGAAACAGGTTTTAAGAATTTCGCCAGAGAGCTAAAATATTTGAGGGGAATAGAAATCATCACAAATACGCCCAGAGGTGAAACAGTTAAATCATAAAATAAACAACATCACAACCCAGTGTTTTAGGAAACAAAGGTAACACTTACATATCCACCTTCTGAAATGTTTGATATAATAAATTATAGCATTACTTGGAACTGAGGTAGATTGTATTTGTTCTAAATAGTTAAAGCTGCACTAAAATATCCAAAAACAACAATTTAAAAACAGTTGAATTTACACTAAAATAACACTTAAACTATAGACCTATTACCCACCCCACAAATCATATTTGTATAATAAACCTATAAAATCCTGGAATTAAAAAAAACTAAAGCAAACCTTTAGATGTCTTTCTGTCAACCCTAGGGATATTCAAAACGGTTTTAGCTGTCCATGTTGTAAGCACTCAAGGTTAATAGTTAAAGACCAATGGAATGTTAACACAGTCTAGTGCTACACTTGAGTAGTAATGTATGGAAAGACACTGAAATTAAAACACTTTGTTCTGCATGTTCTGAAGTGATGTAACAGCGATGAATTGGTTATATTAGATGACAAAGCAGGGCTTCTTACAACTTTTAAAATAAAATCATTATCTAACATTCTTCCAAATTGTTTAACATATTCTTCCAATTCTTGTACAAATATATGAAGCTAAAACATTTATTTTTCACACTCCAGTTATCTTCTAATGGCAGTATTTGGCATGTTGATTTTTTTTTTCCCCAAGAGCAATTTTCAAGATAAAATGCTGATTGCTTTCTATGGTATGTCTAGAAAGCAAAGACTTACCTGTCTTGTTTTCTCTGACCTCAATAATATAAACATTTATGTCAGGGTGGAATTTTGTCCCCGCCGGGGGTTGTGGAGTGGAGAGTGCTTGAGGTCCGACAGCCTCTTTGCCTTCCACGGTGGGCGGTCCTGTTGGCTGTATAGCAGAAGGAGTACTTGAAGTCGTGAAATACTCTCTATCAATATCGATTTCCGTTTCCTTAGGTACAATATCAACCAGGGTAGTGGGAGGGACACGAGATGTGGATTCGCCGATGATTACCATGTCACTGGTTGTTTCTTCACCAGGTTCCCTGTCAAGGAGAGGTGGTTTCCCGGTGGATGCTGAAGACGGCTTGAATGCTGAAGTTGTGTGAAGTTTGTCTACTACACCCAACACACCAGTGATATCACTTGGAGCTGTGGCTTTAATTGTTGAAAATCTGGGGAGTTCCGTGGCTTTGGGCTTTTCAAGTAATTCTGAGCCTAAATCAACATACTCTAGTGATGTTTTCTCTCTTTTCTCAGCAGTAATTTCCTCTATAAGCTGGGTAGTACTCAAAGGTGTTATATATTCTGTTGGACTACTGCCTTCTGTTTCATATTTTTGTTCGGTCTCTGGACTTAAAGATACTCTTGGCCCAATGCTTGGTGTTAGTGTTACCATTTCATCCATTTTCATTTTGTGCTCAGTTACAGCACCAGGTGGATATGACATACTGTGATCAATTTTTCCAACTGAAGTTGTTTCCAAAACTGGGACTCTCTCAGAACCTGTCATCAATCTCTCTTCAGAGACTGTGTATGCTGATCCATCACCCTCTTGTTCATCCAATGGTGGTGTTGCCTCTTTGGGCATGCCAGCCATAGAACTGAGAGCAGGAACTGGTTTCTCTGCAGTCTCTTCCTTCCAAGGGAATTCTTCCTGAGTTGATCCCTGTGTGGTTTCTGTTGTTGTTATAGTTTCATGAGAAACAGTTGCTTCAAGGCGAGTCTGATCAATGACACGTATATCTTGAGAAGGTTCACCTAGAACTTCCCCTTCTGATGGAACAGACGGTACAAACACTCCCCATTCTGTCTTGGGAATTACTGAAAGAGGAAAGGTATGGGAAGAGTCTACATAAGTAGTAGGCTCCTGGGTGCTACTATAATTAACAAATGCCAATCCTTCTACCTCTGAAGCATGTGCAAATTTGGGAACAGTAGATACTGGCTTAGAGATGTCCACGTCTTGTCCTTCACCCAAAGCACTTCCTTCCATGGTTGCATAAACGACTTGGCCTTTTGTGCTTGTGATAGGTGGAACACTTTCTTCAGTTACAAAATATCTCAAAGTTGACTTTTCTGCAATCCCAATTGATGTAGTTGGCTGAAATCTGATTGTGAATTTCCCATTATCTATTAAGTCTTCCTCAGTAATCTCCTCTAATTGCTTTCGAGAAATATCTGGAATAAGAGTAAATTCATCTCCTCCATCTTCAGTGAAACTTGGGATTTCTTTATCCTTTCCATTCACCCCTGTAGTGATGAGAAAAGCAGGGGGCAATTTTGGAGAGCCTGAATATTCTATAGACTCTAAAGGCTTCGAGGTTGTATTATCTTCATGCAATGACCATTTTGATACAGTGACCACTTCAACATCTAAAGTACTGGGGGTCGAATGCACTGTTGTGACATCTTCACTGTACTTGGTAGTATCTTCATAGCCATCTGCTTCTAATCCACCTGGAGTTGTCATTTCCACAGAAGTCTCTGTAAAATGAATTTGCTCTGAGGAAGATGTAGAGAGCTTCATTCCAGAGAAGGCTTCTTCTTCTGTTTTTCCCATAAATGGATCTTTAGTGATCTTTTCTTGTATTTCATCCTCTGTATAAGTATCTGTTCTCATCTCTGGTATTAGAGTTTTTGTTCTTTCTCTTCCTTGTGTCATTTCTGCTTGTGGAGAGGGATAAGTAACTGTGGATATTCCCTCTACTAATATTTTATCACCAGAATAAGGAAACAATTCTACTTCTGTATGACGCTGTGATGGAAAAGGTGTACTAGACAGATACTGGCCAAAAAAATCTTCAGTTATCCTACCGTTAGTTTGTCTCCCTTCCCAGCTGTCCAGGGATGATCCATTGTCAGGCATAGTTAAAGGTGAAACAGTTGTGGATGCTGAGACTGACTCTGAGTCCTCTAGTTGAACATGAGTTGTGTCTTCAGAAGTCTTTGACACTGTAATGACTTCAGGTATTTTGCTAAAGACCAAGGTGGTCTGACCAGATCTAACTGTAAGTGTTCTGTCTTCATCATGATCTTCTCCCAAGGCGAATCCATAGGAACTTGTAGTCACCAATTCAGAAACAGTGCTTACTGTTTTCTTTTCAGTTTTCGATTCCAGGGTCATTCTTGTGTATACAAATGGTCTTTCAGTTACCGAGAATTCCTTAGAAGGAGGATGCTTTGAGATTTCCATGGATGTTACCAAGGGACCCACTTCTATTTGTTCAATCTGTGTAACTGATTCTTGGGTTTGTGTATCTTCCATGACACCATCCCATGAATCAGTAGCATGACGGGAGATGACAGCTGTACTTTGGAGCACTTCTTCCTTAATTTTTGATATGTCTGGCTTTCCAAGTGGTCCTGAAGCAGAAGGTGAGTAGTAGTCCATATCCCAAAGCTTCTTGGTACTCCCATCTGGTGTGGATGATTCAGTGGCTAAGCTGTCTGTGACAGCCTGAGGTTGGACTGTGGCTTTCTGTTCAAAATTGACCATACTTCCCACAGGAGGGAACTTTGTTGTAATGACAGGTAATTCGTTGACTAAAGGAATGATTGGTGTAGTTCTATTGGGTACCATTTGTGATTCTTTGGACAATCTGTGTGATGCAGTTTCTGCGAGGATATTCAATTCGATCGTTGTAGCCTCTGATATATTCTGTTTAGCTAGAAAAATAATTTCAAAGAGTTGATTAGACAAGTCACTAGTAAAAAGTTGTATGCCCAGTGTTTGTTAAGTGCTGCTGTGTATTTTGCGGTGACCCAAGAGTGTTTTCTGATGGAGAGGAGTCTAAAAACTATACTTTGAATAACCCAAAAACAGAAAATTGAACACTTAATGGTCACAGATTGATCAGTTGTTTTATATTGCAAAGGTTATCACTGCTTTTATCTATGGGTATGAATGCCTGTTCTTAGTTAAGGAAAATGAATATTATGCAGTTTTAAGATAAGGAGAAGCCCCAAACAATATAGATGCAGAGTTTGGACACAATAGATAGTTTATTTATCAGAAGGTACAACAGCAACTTAAAACCTAGTAGGAGAACTTAACACTATTGTTCTGGAGGTTTCTGTACCCTTCCTTGAGTTATCTCCGCACAATCCCTCCTTCTCAAGCTGCTGCATAGTATCTCAGGGGACCGGGTGTGTTTCAGATTGCAAAACAACAAAAAAAGCCACATCAAATGTAACTGAGTTACATGTAAACCATTACATTGTCCATAAGGTGGAGACTTTCATAAAAACAGGATATTAAAACTTTTTAATACCGCCCTTCACTTGATTGCAGGTGTTAAACATTTGTCTTCATATTCCTTTCAACTTTGTAGTGTAGATGTGGTTCTAATAAATTATAAACTGTGTCTGGCAGAAGCTGGTAGGCATTTACGGTAGTTGTACATTTTGTTCTATGTCCTACACACTGTGTTTGTACTTTCTAAGGGTCTTGGTTCCAGGCTTACTTTAGCATGAAACACAACCATAGAACAGGAAGTAAAGTACCCACATAATGTATTTTAGGTCTATAATTACAAATCACTGGAAACAACGCTGAGCATCAGAAAGAATAGGCTCAGGCAATATAAAGTAACCTGTCATCATAAAATGCTACATTATAATGCCTCCAGATTTACAGAGAATGGCCTGGACTGTTTAAAGAAATCTAAATTATGTATAAATTTGACAGTGCTGTAAACAAGATTCCTCCTTAACAGGGAAAGTGCAGTAACCTAGTATATAAAAATTGTGTTTAAAAAAAATAGTATTTTTGAAAATGAAAAACTAGTTGCTACTGAACTCAGAAGGAACTGTTCTCAGGACACCTGTAGTTG
The DNA here is from genome assembly GCA_963575035.1 of Avahi laniger. Lineage (NCBI taxonomy): Eukaryota > Metazoa > Chordata > Mammalia > Primates > Indriidae > Avahi > Avahi laniger. The sequence continues at coordinate 19,205 of CAUYSK010008705.1, forward strand.
TTGTTTTCTTACATCCCATATGACTTAAAGCTAATCATATGAGTAATGCCTATTCTTCCTGATAAGAATTGTAACATCTATAGTATATATAGTATCTTGCTTCTGACTTTTAATAACCCCAAACAGGAGCCATTAAAAAACAAAATTGGGTACTTTTTAACTCCATCTGCTCTGTCAAAACTTAATCATAAAATGATGTGATTTTGTTTTAAATCAGACTAGGGCTGTAATAGGTTCCTTATTTTTTGTCTGGTATGAGCTGTTATTAACTGTGGTCATTCCCCAGACCATTTTAAAGTCCAGCTTCGTTGATTTTATAATCTACATTAGGGTAGATTTAAATATCGTTTAAAGCCTGTCACTGTTTATCCTTTTATATTAAAACCAAACTAAAAAAGAATTAAAGTCTCTAAAAACATGTTAAATAACCTTTCTCTCCCTTTTTGTAAGAAAAGCTTTTTCTGCATTCATTTCCTGAAAGAAGCATTGGTCTCATTTGATTGACATGAACAACTTACAGACCCAAAATATGGTTGACCAGTTTTCTTTTAATTCAATTCTCTATCCTCTGAAATTCCATAACCATTGCCTCATTTAACTGCCAAATTTCATGTTTGTCTTATAACTGCATTCTTTGGGGAAATAGTAAAAAATACGTACAGAAAAAGTTCCCATGGAAACATAATATAAACACTTAGCAAGCTGCATATTAGAGAAAACTTAATCATATTATTATTAATAACAACAAAAAGGTTAATTTTACTTTTTCCCTCTGAGTATTTCCATGGCTGATGAAATTAACTTAAAAAGAGGTGCTATTGCATTAGGGCCAAACAAAGGGCCTGGGAATCAGGTCTTTCTATGTTGCAACTCAAGCTCTTTGCTAGCAACTTTCTACAATGCTATCAAAATATTTCCATAATGTTTTAAAAATGGACTCAGGGTTTAAAAACTAAATAACTGTATTTCATTGTCAGTTATTCCAGTTTGCTGTTGCCTTCCTCTAATCTCGTTGCACAGTAAAGTGACAGCAATATGTCTCAGAGAATCTGCCCGACAAAGCCGGAATTTATGTGACTTTGTTTTCAACAACAAGGGATTTCAGTACTTTTAGAGCCCTCTTAAAAAAGTCTGCTTATAATTAAGTTAATTAATTCGACTACTTGGAATGGAAAACCTCAGACTTCCTTTTGCGTTTGAGTGGCTTTTTCCTCAACTTAACAGCTGATTTCGATCACAACTCAGTGTGTCTGATTATCTGTGCCATTTGTTTCAGCCATTCCAAAAAAGGAAATAATTTTTAAAAGCACAAATATCTACAGAAAGATTTCTTAAGAATAAATGCTACTATATTAATGATGACTATTATTAATATAAAGGTAAAAACACAACTCCAAATTATTTTAAAAGTGTCCTTCTAGAAGGTGCATTCACATGGAGAAGTTATGGTCTTGGAAAACTACCAGTGTTCCTTCAACTTCATTATTGAGGAAGCCAACAGAAATCAGCATGCATCTTTTCCCACAAAGGTTCCTTTCCACCCTTTGCAGCTGTCTGCCCCGCAGATGTTTTACATCACTGTACTTATGGCATTTTTGTCCTATGGACTATCTTCTCTGTGCTTCTGTTACGAGACATGAGGCAGATTTTCCTAATAAAATATAAAACTCCTATTAGCAGTATGATAGTCAATTTAACTCATATCCATACTGTCTATATTATAGAGAAATAACTAATTTTAACTCGGTTCTTCTATATTAAATTTATTATACATAAATACGTGTAAACATGGGAAGAAGTCACACACAGAGTGAGTATTCAATAGGTTGAATCTGGGTCATGATTGGGGAAAGTGCAATGATTGAAAAGGAGGGATGGAATTAGACTTCAAACTACCTTTTAAGAATTTTATGAGTGATTGAATGCTAACAGATTCAAATTCAATAAACAGGAAACATTTTTAAAATACCAATTAGAGAAGAATTCGTTCTGGCACCCATGGTCAGATTAGGAACTAGGGCACAAAAAAAAGATAAAGAACTGACCATGGTTTAGAAAGGCAGGCCAATTTTTAAAATGAACAAATGCATAAGATAGCATAGGAAGTGGTGAGAACTAATTTAGCTGGCTCTAGACCACTATTTCGAGTTCCAAACATAACCAGAGGGATGTGAAAAATAATGAAGGATAAAAGAAAGATCATATTAGTGATTAAAGGTTTAGAAATTGAAATTTCAAAATAAGAAAATATTGTTTCTGTTGGAGAGAGACTGAGGGGTAACTAAACAATCGTGTTCAACAATAGAAATGGCCATTATTTTAGATTTTGATCTCCAACTTAAAAAGAAAAAAAGGGTTCAAACTCTAATGCAATGGACTTAATCAGAAAAATTATCTGACAGTGATGATCATAGAATATTAGAATGGGTTTTCTAGGAAACATGCTCTCTCTCCCTCTCCTAGAGATCATTAATAACATTAAATTATCATGCACCTTGAATGGGTTTGATTCACTTAAATTTGGGGATATAATATGGGGTGATCTTTCAAAGCCCTGTATAACTCTGTAACTTTCACAGAACTTTCTTAATTCTGAGGACAAAGAAAAATAAAAAGTTCACAAATAGTTTAATAATCAAGGGGAAATATAGAGAAAGACTTTATTTCACAAAGACATTGATTTACCTGGTTTTCGAATCTATTTGACAAGAATGTAATCTAATTATATTATTATTAGTCATTGTTAATATTTTATTCAGTGACTTTATAAGAAAAAGGGAATTATAGCAAAGTAAAATTTGGCATTGTTCATTCACCAAGTGGCTTAAAAATCACTTTCTACATTTGATAAAAGCAAACAAGAAAAATATATTTCTAAATTCCTCCACTCAGCCAGCCACCTGTACATCTCTGAAATCATCTTTGGAATTGTAACTGAGGCCACAATTTTTATAAACTTTAACCTACAAAATTTCATCATTACTTGACTATGTGGGAAAAGTGGACATCAGTCATTTTGAAAATATTTCAAATTCTTCCAAAATATATATTAAAAGAATCCTTGAAGAATGAATTAGAAATTTGGGAAAGCTGTAGGCATCATGTATGGTTTAAGGAAGGCTTTTATGTTATGGCTAAACCTTCTTAACCTTGTGTGTTGAATGAATTCTGAATACATTAAGTTCTTAGGTAGGAAAGAAATAGAAGAATCTGGCTAGCTGAAGTGGGGGAAAAAAACCAAAATATGAATTCATTATATTTCCAAGTTATATACACTTAAATGAATTAGAGAGAAAATATGGATCTAAACCTTCAAACATTTTTTTGAATTTTACATATGTTTTTAGTAGGTGGTTATTCTATTTGAATTTAAGTACCTCATTATTTCATACATTCATGTGAATTCTTCAATTAAATAAATAATTCAAAACACATCAGAATTGAGTTTTTTAAATAATAGTCTTTGTGGCTATAGACAAGCTTTGATTTACAATAAATTTTACCCTCAGAGAGAAAAAAAGTGTTACTTGGAAGTTTTATGGTGCCAGTTTTATAAAGCACAAGAAAATATAAACAAGTAAGGTAGCCAGTCTGGAAAATTCTACTCCTTCCCTAATGTAACCTCTCCAGCCCCTTCCACCCTACACACCAATCTGATTTTGCTCCTTAATCACATCAGTCACTTAATGTAAAATTGATTTTAGAGCCTGAAACACTTGAAAGTCACTGTTGTGAGAATGTGATTTAAAGGAGTGCACATCTGTCTACTTTTAGAGATAAAGTTTTTGTTATTGTTGTTTGTTTTCCTGAAAATGATTAAGGAAGGCTTTTTCTGTTGTTTCAGGGCTTGAGAACAAAAGCTGGTACTTTCTATGGGTTTTTTTTATGGATCAGCCAGCTTGTATGAAGCTAATACACAACACATGGCTTTAACACTCAGAAAGTTGAGTCTAGGGGAGGAGATCCAAGCAGAGGCGTCTTAGCGGGGACACAGAAGTGTGTGAAATGAAACCTTCTCGCTGCGCTGGCATCTATTGTGCTGACTACTTAGATATCATAGCTCCGTGTCTTTTTTATTAATGAAAAATACCTGTGTATTTCAATTTAGAAATCAATTATGCAATCGACTAGGATATTTTCTACTCATTTTAGTTACATATTGCCATAACAAGACACATAGAAAGCTTAGTCAAAATCTTCACTCTGTTTCAATGCAACATGACTCTATCTTTGACATACTCAAGGTCACCCAAAACTCTGGGAGATCTTTGGTTAGCTAGCACAATACATGCTCTACAGTAAATATTACAATGAGACTCTAGATTACTTGCTTGTTTAAGCATTCTATAGTTATAATACTATATCACGTAATTATTATTGCTAAAACAATTTAAGGACATCTGAAAAATTAAAAGAATTGTATCACAAACGTTGAGAAATGTTACTTGAAACCAATTTTAAGTAGTAAACTTAGCTGAAGATAGTCTATTTATATTACACATTGCAAACAGCATATTATACTTCAATATGATACTATAGAATTAATCATTGGCAGGCACATATTTCCATTTCTTGAGATAAAATGAGATGAATGGAGATTTTTTATTGATAGCATGGTTCATTTTTAAGTATGAATTGAATATTATGACTATCCAAGTACTCACCTGCAATTAGTCAAATTAAAATTCTCCACCATTTCAAAGAAAGCGATACCAAACAAAGATAAAATAAGCAGAAATTAAGGATTTAACTCAGCCACAATTGGCCTCAGCGTTATAGCACCAACAATTGAATTGCATTTAAGGACTGCAATTAATATAAAATAACTAGTCAGAAATATGTTCTGTGGCTCTGGGCACAACAGGGCACAGTTAAGACCTTAACCCCGTATTTCTTCATCCCCTCTAAAAATCCTTTTGTCGAACTTCATCTTGTTTCAACCATATTGCTGCTGTTCTGTTCGGTGTGCTTGCTTTTGAAAATCACTGAACTGTTTCCATTCCATGTACACACTGCGCGACATGGAATCCATTCCAACGGCTAGTTGAACATCAGTGCATGCCTTCGAAGTATTTTTTTTAATCTGTAATTTTTAAAAAGGTATCAAACACTTACGTTTAAAGCAGTAGGCATCAAATCTGCTATCAGGGGGAGGGAAGCCTGTCTGGTTCTCAAAACGGTACAGGGTTCTCACCCCAAGTAGACCACCTCCACACTGGGCCCTGGCCACAGTCACAGGGTGGCGCACGCTGGCGTCCAACAACCACCCGTAATCACACTGGTCAAAGCCGTTCCTCCACGCCGCCTGGAGTTCCCCCACCGTCGCCAGCCTGGTATCCTGGTTTTCACACTCTTCTTCAGCCTCCTCAAAGGTGAATTTATTGGGAGCAGTGATGTGGAACACCTCACCTAGAAAAAGAAGAGGGGAAAAACGTCCTAAGTTTTACTATTCATTCCTTTCTTGTTTTGATAAATATGGGCAGATTGAGGGGGAATGTGTAAAACTCTTTTCATTGCGAGGTAACGGCTTCTGATACTTTAGAGCAGAGAACATAATGATTACTTAACTTTCTTATAATTATTATTATATAATAATAAATAAACACACCAGAAAAAAGTTTCATTCTGTGTGTGCATAAGTGAGTGTATATCTGTGTGTGTGTGTGTGTGTGTGTGTGTGTGTGTGTGTATTCCCACAGGCCATAGAAGCAGTCATTTGATAATAAAGCTTTCCAATAAATTCCTTAAAATGAACAAATGGAATGAGTTTTCCCAGGAAATGGGCTTTCTCCTATGAAAAAGTGTGTGATGTACTTATTAACATTGCATGCTGGAAGGGAGAAGCTGGTTTGAACTGCCCCCAAGGTTATTCACGTTGTTTATCCTAAAATCAAATAGTGATTCTCTGATTCCCCTTCTCATGTATGATGACCAACAAAATGGATTAAAACTCCCATTAAATCAAACAAATAAATAAGAAAACCTCCAGAAGTCTAAAGACAGGAAGGGGTAGGAGCAGTATGGAATGCTACTTCCTGCCTTCCTGTCCCAGGCACAGGGCTGCCATGATGGCTGCACAGGTTTCGGCGTGAACAGGGCCCCAGGTGTATGCGGCCCACATCAGTTCCCAGTCAGTCAGCCAAAGGGATCCTTTGGAGCAAGCGTTTTTTTCTAGTTGCTTTGCCCAGAGAGGATACCTTCAGGAATCAGTCTGCCCAGAGGGGGTACTTTTTTTTCTCACAAGGACACCATAAATGCTACCAGGGGCTCTAACAAGATTCAGGAGACTTTTATATTTGCAGAATGATTAACAAGGAAAGGCTGGACATTTACTTAGTTCATCACCAGGTCCAATTAGCAGAGGGTGTACTCATTACCATTTAACATGTTATATTAAAATATTCTGTAAATTTCGGAATTGGTAAAATTGGAATTTGACTTCAAGAACTAACAGAAATTTGATAAAATAAATTTAATTTAAATTAAATGATGCTTTTCACATCAAATGGCTAAAAGACAGAGGTAGAATTAGAGAATATCTAAGCAGATACAGCACGCAGGAGGAGGAATGAAAAAGGAGCTAGAGAAGAAGCTAAAACACTGATGGCCCATTACTGCAGCAGCTGCAGACCCTGTTTCCATCTCACTGAGGCCGATCTCTGAATCTACGATATATTAGACAACCAGACGCAAAGAACTCTCATGATTTCGATCTTCACCTGACTAAATCCCGATGTAACAAGCAATTGCTTAAAATGAATAGCATCATTTACTCTCTCTGAGTGTGTGACAGCTTTATAAAACAAGAAAAATCTGGGAAAAATGGCCAATGCACACACTTTTCTCACTCTCTATCTAAAATTGCTACTGAGGAAACTGGGCCAAATTTCAATTAGAGCTATTTGAAGAACACAAAGAGAAATTACTTTTACCTGATGGAAAGAAGTGGTATAAGTGAAAACAGATTTTTATTCTTAATTATCTTGTCTGGCAAATGACACTAATCTCAAATCAAAAAACACACTATAAGAACAAGTTCGCCCTTCCTACACCCACAATGTCTCCCTTTCTAATAAATTTTAAAAGCATAATGGTCACAGTACCAGTTACGTAGTATGTATTTAATAATATTTGTTAAATGAATGGCATTTCAAGCTCCTGTTAAGAAACGAGATACTCTTTTTCTTCCATCCTTCCCAAGCAGCATCTTAAATAAAGCTAACTCTACTACAAAGCTTTGGATAGCCACTGCCTGCAACAAGCATTTCATCTCACCTATAGGCTTGGCTCAAAACAATGTGGGAAAAGGCAGGTGGAGAAACCTCATCACCCTGAGCAGCCGCCTCAGGATCACACTGGCCTCGGACCTGAAAGGGATGCAGGCGTAAAGAGGGCAACCTGCGCATACCTCTCCCTCAAAGGTAGAACACTCAGGCTTGTTATTACAGCCGGAGTATCAGTTTTGTATTAGTTTCCTGCATTTCCTGAGATACTTCCACTTGGGGCAAAACTACTGTTCCTCTTCAGTAACAAGTGTGATCAGCCAACCACAGCAGGGCAAAGAAATATAATTGATCGGGTAAAACTCCACTTCTCCAAGCGGCACTGTTAGTTTTTATGCTGGGGAACATCAACTTCCCCAAGTAAGATGTCATAGCCAAAGGGCTGATGAGGAAAACTGGCAGCATGATTTCATGGGTTACTGGCTTCCCAGTTATAAACAGCAAACATGTTTGCCATATGAAAAGAAAGAAAGGTTTCTGTAGGTGCTGGCAGGTTAAAAAAGAGAATTCCCTTATTATTATTAAATCAATTCAAACCTACTCTGAGAACTTTTCATGGGGAAACTCTTGTTAAATTTGACTTTATATCAACTATTTAATTCATTTATTTGGAGTATAAATTTTCATTAATATGTTTGATACCCATAGAATGATTTTACTGCTTTGATTAAATTCTGTCATCCCCAAGACCACTTATTTCCAATTCCATTTATACGTAGGAACTTTTCAAACATTGCAAATAAAAATTTTAAAAAACATATTGAAAGACATATTGCCATTGGGTTTCTTATAACTCAGATGGAAAAAAAGGAAGATTGAATAGGAATCAATTGAGTTTACTTTAAGCCGAGGATTGAAAGAATTCATCTATTAAGATAATGTGTAGTCAGTCATCATATGTGGCATAATCATTGTTTTACTTCAGAATAACAAGCAAAAGCAAAGAAAAACACTTACTTTAATTCTGTTCCAAAAAATAATTCCTAAATCATAATTGTTTAGTATGAACATTCTCTTGCTCACCTCAAAAACCTGTAGTGAGGCATCTATACTCTAGAACTATCTTGGTATTTCTTTAATCTCTTATAAGTAACATTCAATCTACACCAAACGTGGTAAGTTAAATGTCCAAACTTCTGTCCTTTCTTTGTGTCAACCCTCTATTATTAAAGCCAGGACATCTGTACGTGGATTTGTTTCGTGGAATAGTTTCGAAAACATTGCTCTAAAGACATGTGTGCTTCAATCAAGAAGATGAATCTCAACTGATTTACAACAAACATAACTTAGTATTAAGTTTCTGGTATGTGTCAACTTGCTCAAGATACAAGCCGAGTGAGTGGGCCAGGTAACCGGACAGAATCAAAGCAGGAAAGTTCAAAGCAAAGTACATATGAAGCCAATTGCCTCCCAGTGTTGTGTCAAAGACTGCAAGTGAGCAAAAAGAGGATAGGCCAGACCAGGGAACTCTGATGTAGTGTCTAAGGCAGCAATTTTAAGTTGAACATGGAAGGAGTTTATTTCTTATTAATAAAAAGAAGCTCATTTTGCAAAAAGGAAGCCAAGGTACAGTGGATTAAAGCAGCAGACTTTCTCATCAATAATAATTTCCAGGAGTAAGTCTTTCAAACCCATATCCCACAGAAAAATGTGCATTTTAGGCTAAACACTGACCACTCTTACACTGAGAAAAGCAATCAAGATGTTAACATTTTCAATGTTTCTATTGATCTACGTTCAGTTTTTAAATCCGTAGTCAGGAATTTTTTTACAAGTCAAGCAATATATTCTAAACCGTAACACAGTTATGGATGAAATTGCACGAAATTGGATAGAAATTAAGTCTGGGCCAGTAACAGTGATGTAAATGCAGGCTTGGTCCAAAAGTGAATGGTTATATGGACAAAGATAAAATGTAGAGCATACAGGCAAAACCAAATTATAACCCAAAAGAACAAAAGGGAAAGCCATTGATCACAGCAAACATGGGAAATCAAGCAAAGCACCTGGGTACATTCACTTAGTTGCTCTCTCTCAATATGAGTGAATTGGCCCAGCTGTGTAAGATCCTAGCCTGAGGGTATCTTTTAGGCACCTTTCTGTCTCTGATGGGAATAATAAAATTTCCTTCTGGGTTAGCACTGTCTTTAGAGTTAGAGGGGAAATGCACAGCCTTCTGTGACAGAAAATGCCTATTTTATTAGCATAAGACAAGGTTGTGTTCTGTCACTGCTACTGGATACTTGGACCTGAACAATTTCATGTATTTTTAGATTTACTGGATAATTGCCCTCCTGGAAAACAAGCATCTTTTTTACAATTTCACAAGAAGTCTACTTTCAAGTTCCAGGAGTAGCTTCATCAAAGACTACATTGATAGGACACTTATCAAAGTTGCAATTAGAACACAAATTTGGAACATGTTTCAAAATGTTATCTGTCTATGAAAGAATATTTCATTTTTCTCTAATTAAAGACAGCAAATAAAAGTCAGGAAATACACAAAATATCTTTTATACATGCAAAATGATGCATTGTTTAAGATGTCCAGTTGTTATAAGAATTTATCGTGGTGTATACATATACATTCAGATTTGTGTACACATAAAATATAATGCAGAACAGAGAATTTCATAGACAGGATAATTGGCACATTCATATGAAAAACATATATGCAGTATCTTAAGCCATATTTTTCCAAAATTTCAAGCTAAATGCTTGTGGCTTTGAATTATTCCTGTTGTTTCAACTTTCCAGGGATGCCCTAGAAAAAACTGGGAGACATTGTTGGTGAGACTTTAATGTCTAGTGGCATTCTACAAACTAAATTTTTCTTAATCATGGAAATTAACATCAGAAATATTATGGGAAAAAATACTTTAATTTGACCACTAGCTGCTACAAGACTCCCTGGAAAGTGGACCATGCCTATCCTTTTTCCATACTTCTGATTGCTAAATGGAAAAGTTGCTTCTTGGCAGACTCAAACATGACACATACTGAAATGGCAAGCAATGATGAAAACAATTCAAAACAGTAAAAATGACCCCCAGTGTTCATAAAAACTAGAGTTTGGGCCGGGCGCGATGGCTCACGCCTGTAATCCTAGCACTCTGGGAGGCCGAGGCGGGCGGATCGTTTGAGCTCAGGAGTTCAAGACCAGCCTGAGCAAGAGTGAGACCTCGTCTCTACCAAAAAAATAGAAAGAAATTAATCGGACAGCTAAAAATATATAGAAAAAATTAGTCGGGCATGGCGGCGCATGCCTGTACTCCCAGCTACTTGGGAGGCTGAGGCAGTAGGATCCCTTG
>CAUYSK010008707.1:0-27923 GCA_963575035.1 Avahi laniger
AATTTACTTAAGCGAACTGTATTCAGATGAAACTTGAAAGGCAAGGAGCCTGGAAGAGGGCTGCAAAGCTGAAACTCTGGAGTCAGGAGAACCAGAATTTGAATCCAGATTCAGCACTTGCCCGTAGAGCAGCCAGGCCCCTAAATAGAGATCCCCTGAATGCATTTGTAGGGCCGTAAGTTTTCTGCCAGCGCTCCCTCCAGGCACGTGCCAGGATACCGTTTCCCCTGAGACACTTGGCCGGCCCCTTGGGCACCCAGCTCACTGCAGTCTCATGCCCCTAAATGGGCGCAGCCCACTGTGCATCTGCTCTGCTCCCGAGTCTGGCCTTTCTAGAAACTTTTAGCACCTTTATTGTTGTTTGCTTGCCTGCTCCTTTCTCTTCTGATCTGAAAAAGGCACATGGACCACAGAGGCAGTCCGCCGGGCCAGGCACGGGAAGCACCGTTCTCCCTCCGTGCCCCCGGCGGTGTGCAGCTGCACGGGCTTCGTGCCGTCTCACTCTCCGGTTCATCTTTTTAACTCATTTCTTTCTTCCTTCTGTTCTACTTTTTAAACAGATTTCAATAGGCCTTCTAAAATTTTACATAACTTATACTCCCAAAACTTAGGTCAAGCATCTTTTTTAATATCATACGAACATTTTAAGTATATAACCCTTTACAAAATAGTCTTTTTTCTGCTCAAACATGTCAGATTAAAAACTTCAGAAAGGTTTAGAGAAGAGCAAAAACAGTTAAATATTTACCACCCAGCTTTACAAAATCTTAACATTTAGCCAGTTTTTTTTTTGTTGTTGTTGTTAAAGAAAGAGAGCATTAGGGCACCAACTCCTAATTCTGAAAATTGGTAGGAAATTAAGGAAATAGTTAAGTGTGCTTCCTTCCTTCTTGTTGTGAACCACATTTCAGGATGACTAGCCCTTGTAGATGAAGAAAATTTCTTTTTTTTGACAGAAGAATTCAGTTTAAGAAAGTAAAATTAGAAAAATGCCATTTCATAACTCTAATGAAATCATCACTCCAGACAGCAGCGATCATCGGTGGCCGAAACTATTACACAGAAGGTCGTTGGAGCCCCCGCAGTGGCAGGATGCGCTGCCCCGTCTCTCTCCACCTTCACCAGTCTCGCCGCTGCGAGAGTGCAGTGTGCCTGGCACAGTGGAAATATTCGGCATAACCCAGGAGGTTTTCTTGCCAAAAAACTTAAATCTGAATTTAACCAAATCTCACACACGTTCCTTTTGTGGGGAACATAGAGGGAAAGCAACAAGTTAAATGACACCAGGGAAAAGCAAACAGATAAATCCAGAATGGGAGACAGTCTAAAAGAATAACTGACCCAGTTTCGCTATGAAGGGAAATATGAAAAAGGCACGTGTTAGGGCTGGAGGCGGGGTAAGGGGAAAGAGGTCCTGCTCTCCACTTGAAGAAACTTAAGGGACATTAAAATGAGGCATAATGTGTGGCACTTGTTTGCATTCTGATCTGTACCAGCCTAATGTAAAAAGTTACATTTTGAGACAATTGTGGAAATTTAATATGAACTGCATATTTTAGGTGATATCAAAAAGTACTGATAATTTTGTTAGATTTGATATTAGTATTATGGTTGTGTAAGAAAATGTCCTTCTTAAAAGGTGACCACTGAATTAAAGCATTTACTTTAAAATGATAAAAACAACAACAAAGCATCCCAGACACATTCGAGGTCCCAGAGTAAATTCTTCCCTGATCTCAGTATCCTACTTTTTTCACCAGAAGTATTTACTGTCTGGACTTGATGTTTACTACTGACACCCGTAATTGTTTCCACTGACTTATGTGTACGTATCCATTAGTGATATATAGTATTAGTTTTCATCTCTTTAAACCTTTCGCAGTGGCATGCCATAGCATGTCATTACATAACTTGTACTTTTTAATGTAACATTACCTTTTTCAATTTGTTCATTCTGCTAGATACATATCTAGCCATTTATTTCACTGCTTTATTATTTTTCATTGTAAGAGTATTCTTCAATTTATCAATTCAGCTGTTAACTGATATTTAGACTATTTCCAATTTGTCATTATTACTAGCAGTACTGCAATAAACATTTTTATACATGAAAAAAATAAAATGAAGTGCTATTTTTTAGTGCCAAACTCACTTTGGAGATTTTCTTAGAAGGATTAGAAATCGTGAGACTCTGACCCAAAGTTGGTAAAGCAGACTTTTTATCATTGTGTATATTCAGAAGCATTCTCAATTGATAACACTTTTTAGAAATTTTCTAGCAGAAGCAGAGAAATATTCTTACGAGGTTTTGCCATGACTTTAACCTCTATACTGCAGAATATCATAACTTTATAAAAATTCATTTTTCATTTACTTCTTTTCCTTTAAAAACATCATTCTAGGGTCCTGTTGGTTTTCCTGGAGATCCTGGTCCTCCTGGGGAAGCTGGCCCCTCAGTAAGTATCATGGAAAAATAAAAGCATGATTTTGCTGGGAATGTTCCCAGTGTCTCTATTGTTAATAATTAGAAAAAATTCTTAATTATTTTAGTACTTAAATGGAATACCAAAAACAGAAAGAAAAAAAAACATACACAGTAATCACAACTACAAGAAAATTGGCATAGTTGGAGACTATTAAGCCTGCATTGCAAGATTATGTTCTTCATTTGGATTAGTTTTCTAGACTTTGTTGTTTGTACAAGCAAATTGTCTGAATAGCAGCATTATTATTATTCAGAGTTACTGGATCTTTGCTTTTCTCTCAGTCTCTTCTGTAATGCAGATCCTCTTTCGAACTGCACCATATTTGTCCTGGTAAAAGGATGCACTGCTCTTGTACACTGATTACATCTTCTTCCTTTCCCTATATCAAGAGTGAACTTTATTTAAAACTTCACACAGTAGTAATTTCACAAATTTTTTATGAATAGAGTGAGAAGTACCTTGATCTTAAAAAAAACTAAAAAAAATAATATTTTTATTTTCCATCTGATATTAATTTATCCCAAGGTAGTCTACCACATCTTTTTCCCCGATAAAAATAAATTAATAGTGAGATATAGCTGGTTTCATTTTCTGTTGCCTGTCATAGGGTCAAGACGGTGTTGGTGGTGACAAGGGTGAAGATGGAGATCCTGGTCAACCAGTAAGTAAACCTATTTTTTTAAATCTCTACATAGTCTGAAAGCATTTTAAAGAAAAAATCAGAAATGATCAGCCTTTCAAAAGCACAAATGTGTATGTATACATTTTTTTGAAAAACTTATCAAAGATATTTCAATTCCAGTTAAAAGTCAATGTTACATCGAATGTTTACTTGATGTAAATGAAGAAATATAAGGAAATTCTTCATAATAAAAAATGTAGTATTATTACACTAATGATTTTGTCATACTATATCAAAATCAGTTATTTATCATTTGTATTGGATAACAAAAAATTATTTCAAAAACAAATAATACTGAAAGGAGCAAAGCCACATTAGTGGCTTGTCATTAGCATGAATTATTTCAATTTCGAACTTAATGAACTCTGCATAGTATCGGCCTTTTTTGGTTACTATTTGGGAATGACACAGGAATGTACTTTGGCCACACGGCTTTATATATAGGGAAAAAGTAAGGGAGGTCCTTAAGGGGAAGCCAAAGACACCTGCCCCCAACACAATTTTCTCTCTGAGGCCATTCCCACTGGCTACTTGCTGTCAGAGATATAAGCCTATTCTGTGTAGATAAGACTTGTGGATCATATCCCAGCATGTTGTGTACACCTTGACATACAAATGCTAGTGTAGCACAAGAAGAAATTTAAAGGTAATAGTATTATGGTTTCCCAAATTTATGTGATACGAGTAGAATTATTAACCATATGTTTATATTAATTAGCATGCCTGTTGGATGCTTACAAGATATAAATTAGCACTTTTTAAAAGGACACAGTTTTTCATAGGGGGTATTTGATTGACTTTCTTCTAGTTATGAAGAATTTTACTATATGGATTTGTCATTTCTAATTATATATATAGAGAGAGGAAGTTTAGAGATCTGAAGTGGGGCTGAGATTTTCCAGGATAGATGTGTGGGAATGAAGAAAGTTGGTTTCAGTCCAGATTTCAAATAATTATGTGGGCCAGAAAATAATATCCGGTTCCTTAAAAGGTATTTTTCACATTTTATAGGGTCCTCCTGGTCCTTCTGGTGAGGCTGGTCCTCCAGGTCCTCCTGGAAAAAGAGTAAGTTTCTTTAATTCTGTATTTGAGACATCTACTCATTATTCACCATATGTATAAATTTATGTAATGTATGTAAGCTGTAGGCAGCATGTTATAAGGATGCTGAAAATATCGTAAGCCCTAGAGAATAATTTCTTAAATGTGTCAAAGTAATTACTAAAATAGAACATATTTTAACCATTTCACTGTCACAATAAAAATAAAAAGAGCAGCTCCTACTTATGGAGTTTTCCACTTCTCTGTGCTTACATTTCCTCTCTGTGCAAATGTAATAGACCATTAAAAAAGACTCGAGTGGTCCCCTGAACATGAACTCCTGGTGTACTACTTGGGGATGAGATGTCAATAGTCTAGTGTTACCTTAAAACGTTGCAAAAGCCCGAATGCAGCATCAGTAGAATGAGCTCAGGAATCAGTACATAATGTTAAATTGCTTTGCATCGTTAGACTCCTCTGACTTGGAAACACCATTTTAATGAACGGCTATAGCAAAATATAAATGAATAGTTAATTGTTCAAAATATTGGCCGCAGTAGACACAAGGAGATTTACTTTACTGTCCTTCCTTACTGTTATACTATTTTCATAATAAAGCTGTCTCGGTAGACCTGCCTCTTGCAGCTATATAATTTTACAGTGTCCTCTTGTACCTCCTTTGGTCTATTTTCCAACTTATTCATGAAGAAAATATGCACCAAACATCGCAATATATTTCTTAGGCTGATTCCCTCTTCAGTAATTCAAAGTAATAGAGAAATTGGAGCCATTTCTGTTTTCTAATGTTAGGAATTGAAGGGAATTTTCCCACTGAACATCCTCATATTGAACATAGAAGGTGAATGGGTTTTACTTTTGTCTCAGCAATACAAGTTTGAATCAACATTTATAAGCCAACATTCCTCTTTGGCAGAAATGAATTTATTGTGTAATAAATATTTTCTTTTAATATAATTTACTCTTCATTCGCCAAATACCTTTTTACCTTACCTGTTATTATTATTATTATTATTTTCTAAAACCCCAAAGCATGGCTTTAGTAGAAATAAATTTATTCCAAAATTGGGATAAATTGGGCTGTTAGTCTTAAAAAATAATTGCAAAGTATAATATGATTTTTGAGATCTTTTGGCCTCTTTCTGCTTGCAGTGTGACACCAGCCCTTAAAACAGTCTAGTAGCATAGATATCTGCTCCAATATGTCAGACCTTTGGAAAGGCAAACTCCCAGCAGAGAGTTTCACTTTAATATATGTCAAACAAATTATTCATTTATAATTTTTATTAAATTTAGCTAATTACCATTTGATATCTGGCATAGATTCTCAACATGGTGGCAGAGTTTTGGGATGAATTCATTTCATTAGCCATACAGTGGTGAGTCATGGCAATTACTCAATTTGGAAACAACCGAATATTTTTGAAATTTTTAAAAAATTAAATGAATAAAAATAATTTACTAAAAACTATCAATAGAAACATGAAAGAAAAAGGGATACATAGGTGTGAACTGATGTATCACATACCCCTTTTGGATTAATAATACGATTATTATTAAAACTGATGCAAAAATCTATAATATAACTTATATAAAATATCATATTTTAAAACATATTAAGCTATTGTATAAAATTGAGTCTTTTCGTATAATAATGTTGACACTATTGATGCTATTATAAATTTTAAAATATTTCCATTCATATTTACTGATTTTTTTTAATCTTGCTAATGTAACAAACTTTTATCTTCATCATAACAGATTTTTAAATATTTGAGTTTACTACATTGGAATGGATAATTATTAACATTTATAATTTTAATGGATGATTCCAACTTATAGAAAGACTACCACTTGATTCTAGAATTAAGAAAATGTTATAGAAAATTCAGCACACATACAGAAATTTAGATCATATCTTTGTTCTACAACAATGAGTCAGCATTGTGTAGTGGAATGCTCATGTATTTGCATTCTTATTCATTTATACCTGGCTTAGACCTCTGCATTTGCTAGTGAGATGAGATATAATTTAAGAACATTAGTTAATCTTTAATTCTTAATTCTTTTCTCTTTATAGTGAGAATATGGGTGCATTTTCATATATTAGAAATAGTTATAATAAAATATTAATAGCACATTAATGAAACATACTATACACCCCCAAATTTAGTTATTTGTGGCTTTAAGAATATGAAGCTTAGCCAATGATTTTTTTAATTCAAAATTAAAGATTACATGATATTGATAAGTTGAAAGCAATTGGAAAGTTTCTTCTTTAGATTTAAATATGAGACATAGAGACTAGGAAAATCGTGTTACACCCTTTTTTGCCAGTATTCCTAACTAGACAATCTGATTAACTATTCTAATTAAAAGAAATAAAAACATTTGAAATGCTTGCACTCTTTTATATTATAGCCAACCAAACTAGTTAATTTAGTCAATAGCTCTACCTTAGCCTAAGCAAATAGGTGGTTTAACTAAAAAGAAAAAAATGAAAACACACATTATTTACTAAGGTGATTTGCAATCTATAAACTGATACTCTTCATATCTTAATATCAGTAGCAAGTAGTCCAGAATGTTGTTGCATTAGAATTAGACAGAAATGGTTTCAAATCCTTATTTTGCTTAAATAAAAATTTAACTTGGAATAAGTTAATATTGTTGAGTCTCAGTTTTCTCATTTTTGCATAATAACTAATTATCAAGGATGAAGTGAGGAATAGTTAAGTTAACAAAATGTATATTCAAAGCACCAAGCCTATTGCCTGCATTTATCAGCTGCTCAAACAGTGGATGCTATTAAACATTGACTAAGAGTTTTAAACTATAGTATTATTTATAAATTAAAGAAACTTAATATTAAATAAAACATATAGGTAACAGAAAGATTGAAATATTATCATCTAATTTCCCAGTTGTAGAAGTGAAAGGAAAGTTTGTTAGTAATAAATTCATAAGTAGACTTTTATTTATTGTTGAATTTTGCTTTGTCATTAGAGTTTTACAATGATCAATAATAATGAACTAATTAGGTGATAAACATATAAAATATATACAAAATATTACTTCATTACATTTTCAAATTGCAGTATATTGTAATTCTATTGAAATTTATAGTTATTCATATGATTTATTTCTCATGTAACATATGTAGTAAAGGAATTTCCTGTGAGAATATTGCCAAAAAAGGGAGTGTTTAAATTCATGATAACTGCATATATTTTTTAATAAAATGGATTTGCAAAACAACAGAGGTTTAGGACCAGTTTGAGAAATAATGAAGTGATGAAACAGTGAGTTAATTGAGAAGGTGGTATTTGGTAACTTAAAAGTACTGACATAAGTGATATCACTCTGTTTACGCACCGTACGTATGTGAGGTCACTTTGTTTATACACTGAGTGAACACAGAGCCTCCAATTCTGTAGAGGTACAGTGCAGAGTGAATTCTACGACTTGAAACTAAATTGAGAAATGGCTCTACAAACCTTTGGGTTTAGTCAGCAGACGGCAGTGCCTGATGCAGTAGTCAATTTAATATCACTTTTGTGAAAATAGCAAGAAGATATTCCTATGAAATAAGATAATACGTGATCTACATGCTTATAATTTGGTCGAATACAGAATTGCCTTACAATCTGTTTTTCTTTAGTCCATCTAGAACATGCGGTCTTACTTTAGCTTTGCATATATTTTATGGAAATTAACATTTCTCCTATCCTTACTTTCCCCACATTGAAGGCAACAGAAAAATAAGAATTTTGCTACATCTCATATCAGAAGTAGCAATGACTAGAAATGTGTTCAAAAGAATTACCACTTTTTTCTGTGGGTGACTCTTACAAGTGAATGATAATAAAACTTCCTGATAGAATATTGATCACAATGTTGTGAGTGTCAGTGATATTGAGAAACAACATTCTAATGGTTATTGAACAAGTAGGAGAATTTAATTATCATTTGTAGTACATGTATCTTCTTTCATGCATTTGTAATACTTGGGGATAAATGTATATTTCCTTAAGGCACTAGAAGATTTATACAGCTTCTATCAATAAGCCGTGGACTTTTAATACTCAAGTTATCATTTTAGCTAGTTCCATGTCCTTTTATTTAAAAATAATCTAGAGCTGACTAAAATAATTTAAAAATTATAACCTAGAAAATGCACATAGTAACTGGAATTTTAAGGAGTTCAGTTCATATTGCCAAAGGAAAGTTCACAATGGAAAATTAAAACAACTGATATTATTAATTGACTGCAAAGACAAATGAAGCTTTAACTTTATATATACACACAAACAACATATGTAACACATAGTGCATGTATATATATTAATATATATACACCCTATATATGTATAGTGTGTATGCGTGTATACATACATTTATAGTATTAGAGAAATATATACATTAATAATTCCAATTATAAATTCAGACATTTGCTTTCACAAAGGTTCTTGAAAAATTCTTATATAAATGTATAGGTACAAAATGCATTGTAATAATAAAATAAATTATAAATTCTCTTAAAATCTGTTTGGTAGAAAAGTTTACCTCCGAAGGAAAGTCATTATGAAAACGAACTCTGCATTTAAATTGGGACCCATTGCAGATTATACACTTTCTTGGAGATTTATTATTCAAGAAGGATACTAAAGGGTCTGAAAAATCCTGAATTATGTTTATTTAACTTTAGTTTTTAAATATGCTAAATATTAGTGGGTTTTAACATTGTTTGGAAGAAACTGTCCTATTTTTTGATGTGAAAAATGAGAACACTTGTTCATTTAATGTGTTTGAAAATATGTACTCAAATCATTTAACTGTATACTAAACTTGGCATAGTTTATTCTGCTAATATTTAGTCAGTATTTCCCCTAAAGTGAAATATTGATAAATCTTCCCTACTATAAAATTCATGTGTATAAATGCAACCTTTTGAGGTAAAGAGCACATAAACTTATGTCACTAGTTTAAGGAAAAACCTTCATCGAATAAGGAAAAGCTATTATTCTGTTGAATTTCATTATTCTTATTTCCAAAGTAATAACAATTTTGTTTGTTTTATCTATTTCGCAGAAGTTAGTATTTTAAATATAACACCAAGATAATTTATGGCTCAACATTTTAACATTAGGAAAAAATTTGAAGTCTGTGCTTCAATACAGAATTCCTCCTGCATAAATAGTATGAAATTTAAAAGAAATTCACTTTGAAGTTTGTCATTATTAGCATATTGCTGCCTCCTCTAGAAACTGTATAGAATTTATACATTTCTTGTCTTTGGGTTGAGGTACATTGAATGTCTACTAACAGATGAGGTTACAGGGATGATATTCAGAAAATAATTACTAAAGATGTCTTTGCTGACTCAGAGATGAAATGAGTTCATGGAATTCTCTGCGTTTGATGAAGTCTTTGATACTGATATTAAATGTGGATTTAAAAGACCGTGTATGAAAGGCCGACATGTATTCACCGTTAAAATATTAATAAAGCATCTGAAAAAGAGAAAGTCATCCTCCTGTCCTGCCTCATTCTCACCGATTAACACCAACCTTCAGCCCCAATCTCAGTTAATGATTCCAGTACAATTTATTATGAAAATTGAAGTAAATAAATGGAGAACAAGAGGGTCTGGGAAAAAATATAAAGCAATTTCTTTGACATCATTAAGTTTCTTTTTTAATCTTTCTATACTTATGCTTCTGGATGACATCTTCAGTGCAGAGATTTTTTTTTTCTATTTTTTCTCCTATACTAAGTTTTAAAAGGTGATAGCAGTTTTAATGCTCCTGATTTATATGAATTATGTTGTTCCAGAAAATGAAAATACTATATCTGTTGATGTGATGATTTAAAATGTTTCTTTAGTTGGAACATGATTTTATAAGAATACAAGAACATATGGATGTTCTAGGATTAAGAAAGGGGCAACTCTTAAAACACAGTAAGGATGGAAATGAAATCTGATAAATTCAGTGAATTTCTACTAATAAATGATATCTGAGTATTTAACACACTAAGAGTGACTTTTAATTCATATTTCTTTGGAAACTTTATTTTTACTGTTTCTTTACATTGATGTGAAGCGATTATGTGTAATCTACTCAGTGTGTGAAGTTGATACATAAAAGGGGATTTGGTTTTACTCATTGTGTTTTAAGCCAGATAGCAATAGAAAAAACAATTTGTTAGTCTGTTACAAATTAAATTGGAGTATTTATAAATAAGTCCTCAGTTTCATTACTTTTATATGTGATGCATTTTTAAATGCGATTTTACTTTTATAGGGTCCTCCTGGAGCTGCAGGTGCAGAGGGAAGACAAGGTGAAAAAGGTGCTAAGGTAAAATATATGCAGATATTTACAATGTTTGGAAATCACATGCTTACATCAGACAATGTTTGTTCCAGTACGTTTAATAAATAATAAAATATTTTCTCGTCATTCATGTGTTCATATGTCTTATTTCCTAACAGGGAGAAGCAGGTGCTGAAGGTCCTCCTGGAAAAACTGGCCCAGTTGGTCCACAGGGACCTGCCGGAAAGCCTGGTCCAGAAGGTCTTCGCGGCATTCCTGGCCCTGTGGTGAGCACCTGTGCTGAAAGATACTATTTTGAAAATAACATTTATTTCTAAAAAAGTTGTTAATGGAGGTGTTTATGTTAGCATTATTTCATAAGTTATTGTGTGGGTGTTGTTATGGGAATTCAGTAAATATTATATATAAAATCAGATACTCTTAAAATATTTAAGCATGCCATTTGTTTAATAAGTTTATGGTGAAACATTAACTAATAACGGAAGAATAGAAAACTAAACTCTTAGATCTCAATGATATAAAATTTTTGTTTGTACACACACATATATGGGTATGTATGTGCATATGGACATATACACATGATAAAAAGACACAAAATTGCTTATAATATTTATAGATGTTCTCCATGTGGCGGAATTCATAGGTGATGTTTTCTTTCTTCCTTTCCCTATTTCTAAA
Source organism: Avahi laniger (assembly GCA_963575035.1). NCBI lineage: Eukaryota > Metazoa > Chordata > Mammalia > Primates > Indriidae > Avahi > Avahi laniger. The sequence continues at coordinate 11,241 of CAUYSK010008707.1, forward strand.
ATTTAAAAAAAGAAAGAAATATGTATTCTTTTATAATTAAAAAAAATCAATCATCTCTATTTTCTGTAGGGAGAACAAGGTCTTCCTGGAGCTGCAGGCCAAGATGGACCGCCCGGTCCTATGGTGAGTAGGATCTTTTTCATCATTGAAAGGGACAATTTCTAAAACGAAATTGTTTATAAGCTAGAATTTTTGAAATTTTAGTTATAAATTATTTTATATTTTGTACAATTTTCAAGAAAATATATTACTTACATTTAAAAAGATAAAAATGATCCTGATAGGCATGTGGTAAATATGCTACTTGATCAGAAGATTTTTCCTTTCTTGCACCCTTTGATAGGAAAAAAAAAAATATTTCCACTCTGAATAAAATGCCACTAATGACCCAGCCAGTCCTTTTCCTAGTATGGGCAGTTACCCCAAATGCATGCAATTACACTTAGTTTCCTGGCACTACATTTAAAAGAGTAATGCTGGCATACACATACAGTGATTTCTAGAGCAAATAAATCGTTCTCTTTATGAGTCATAAAGGCTGAAATATAAAACAATAAACCCCATTAGTGAAGAATGATGATTCTTACAACACTGAGGCTTGGTCACTATGATGAACTCTGTGTACAAATAGTGTGCTTGAGAAATGCAATAAAGCATTTTGGTGACCAGCATATATACTATTCATAGATAGAGTGATTCTCAGCTATCCTTGCTACAAAATTTGGGCAGAAAATGAGAATGAAAGACTTGCTCTTTAAAACTGTTACTAGGTGACTTGTTTGCTTTATAAACAGATTTCATTTCATGGTAGAGATATTTGAACTTCATTGTCCAGAAATAGATATGTGTAAAGTGATGAATCAAAATAGCAAACAATACACATAGCACACTACGCATGTGTAATGCATGTGAGTTTAAACAGTCAAATCCCTCCATATAGTAATTTAATTAAATTCAAATTCCTCTTACCACAAACATATTAATTATCTCAGAGATATACACATGCTCAGAAAGCCACCAAAGCTGAATTCACAATTTTAATTATTCAGGAAGAATTTTGACCATTCAATTTAATAAAGATGCCATACCAATTTCCCCTAATATACCTGCCTAATATTTCATCAGTGTTAATGAGATTACATTTAAAATTTTACTGAAAGTTTAAAGATAACTCATTTAGTAACTAGATAAATTATCAAATTTTGGTTGACTTCGAGCAGATTAGCAACTATGCACATTGTCTCGTCAATATAGAAGCAGGGCCTGATTGAAGCGGGATCAGGTCCACATCTGCACTGATCCTCAGGAACACTCTCCTTACATGTGGTAAACTGCTGCACACAGTCAGAGCCCGGAAGAAAAATTGCTTTGCCCTAATGTCACCCTAAAATTTGCCAGAGATTTTTCTTCCTGTTAGTTCAGATTTTCCTGTAAGTATTCTGACCTTTCTGCAGATGAAATAAAAAGCCCCATGCTGGAGGTTTCCTTCAGCAGATATTAAAAATAAAACCATCAGACATACCACCTCATTCCGGCTTGTAAAAGTTTGCATTTCTGACTCTTAAGGAAATATGAATTTACAGTGCAAGAAGGCAGAGCAACTCAAGCCCTTTTAAGCAAAGTGAGATGATCAGCATGAAAAACGAGCTGCATGGGTGCATTCCATTTTCTGACTGCCTGTTTTATTGGAGAGTGCTTGTGACAAGAATAGGTTTTAACTTCTTCATAGCTTTGGTTAGTCTTGACTGTGATATCTAATCTCAATGAAAATTCTACTTAGTCCTCATGAGGTGAGGGTGGACAGACAAATCATCTTTAGGATGCCATTTTTGGCAATTTAATGAGCTTTTTGACTCAACTATGAAAGATTTATTTTGATAGGTAATTTTTTAATCAGAATAAGAAGTAGCTTATTATGGTTACTGGTTAAGATTATTGACTCTAGAGCCAAACTCCTTGGCTTCAAAACAAGTGCTATCACTTACCTGCTGGAAAACTTTAGAAAAGTTACTAATTTGTTTTTTAACTTTAAGTTATTCATTTGTAAAATGGGAATATTAATAGCATCTACCCAATGCTATTTATAAGGTTTAAATGAGCTAAATTGGGATATTAATATTTTCTACTCTGTGAGGTTTTTATGTTAATTAAATTAGTTATTTGCAAAGCACTTTGAAACTATTGATTGGCATTAGTATAGCACAAAATGAATCACTATTAAGTGAATGAAATAATGGGAAATATTTTGAAAAATAATCAATTTCATATTCTTAATGTAAAGTAACTAAATTTCACCTCATTTGTGCATGTGTATCATCAATAAACCTGTTTGCGAGTTGTTAGCTGTTCATTCAAATGTAAGCGATCAACAGGTACAATTAACATTGACAGAACATGACACAATAAGTACTATAATAGAATCACATCGAGGATGCTAGGTATACTCAGAGTAAGACCATTTAAATGTCATCTCCTCTAGCGGCCATTCCCTGTTAGAAGTATAGTAGGACTACTAAAGAAGGAAAGAGAGGCTTAAATGTGGATAAAATGTGAGTGGCGAGACTAGCAGAGATTTGAAAATATACAGGTTTGCATTAATCTCTAAAATTAATCCATGTGATAGCTGTATGAATAATACTTTCTTCATAATGTATTTTTAATAATTATAATTACAAATATAGTCATACCAATGTCCAAGTCTACATAGGCTTCAACTTGCTCATCCCTAGAATTCCACAAGTACCTACTGGGTCTCTTTTCCACTTCTAGAAGCTGCCTGTAACTTCCTACAGTATTGCTCCACTGGTCAGACAAAGCTACCAAGACATTCCCCTTTTCCCAACTTTTAAACACAACTTAGGTATTCAGTAAGTACAAATTACCTGCTTTCATCTTTCCGGACTGGTAGCTACCTAATTAGACAATTGAATTCTATCTAACATAGCATCCATTACCCATATAGATAACAGTTGAAAAAATCCACAGGACCCTTCTGGAGATGAAATTCTTTGGAATAAAGTAAAACAAACAAAACTCTCAGAGTGATTTCTGCGGGGTATGTGCCCACTCTATGTTATCAGCTCTACTAAAGATCAGATATGACACAGTATTGACTTTGTACTTTAAAAATTAAATATTTCACATGGTAAAACTTATTTAGATGTATGAATTCAGCATACACACATATACACATAACTTAGAATCACCATGTGGAACTGAGGATAGATAAATAGCCCACAAGCTTATGGAAAGCTAAGAAGAATGATGAGCCTATATGAAGAGTTCTATTTGAGATTCTTCTTCAAGAATTACTTGCCTAGGCCGATGTCTGAAAGGGTCTTCCCAACATCTTCATTTAGAATTCTTAAGGTTTCATACCTTAGGTTTAAGTCTGTTATCCATCTTGAATTGATTTTTGTGAGAGATGAGAGGTGGGGATCCAATTTTATTCTTCTGCATATAGCTATCCAGTTTTCCCAGCACCATTTATTGAAAAGAGATTCTTTTCCCCAGTGTATATTTTTGTCAGCTTTGTCAAAGATTAGATTACCATATACGGATGGTTTTGTCTTGTCTCTGGATTCTGAGTCCTGTTCCAGAGGTCGATGTCTCTGTTCTTGTGCCAGTACCATGCTGTTTTAGTTATTATAGCCTGGTAGTACAGCTTGAAGTCCGGTAGACTGATACCTCCCAGTTTGTTCTTTTTACTTAAGATTACTTTGGCTATACGAGGGCTTTTCTGGTTCCATACAAAGCGTAGAATTATTTTTTCCAGATCTGTAAAGAATGATGATGGGATTTTGATAGCCATTGCATTAATTCTGTAGATCACTTTAGGTAGTATGAACATTTTAATGATATTGATTCTGCCAATCCATGAGCAAGGTAGGTTTTTCCATCTGTTTACATCTTCTACAATTTATTTTTTAATGTTTCATAGTTCTCCCTGTCTAAGTCTCTCACATCGTTCTTTAAATATATTCCTAGATATTTAATTTTCTTTGAGGCTATTGTACAAGGAATTGTGTTTTTGATTTGATCTTCAGCTTGACTGTTATTGGCATATATGAATGCCTCAGATTTGTGTGTACTGATTTTGTATCCTGAGACTTTGCTGAATTCATTTATCAGTTCAACCCCAAAGCAATCACCACAGCAACAAAAATAAATAAATGAAATCTAATCAAATTAAAAAGCTTCTGCACTGCCAAGGAAACTATAATTAGAGCAAATAGACAGCCCACAGAATGGGAGAAAATATTTGCTGTCTACACATCTGATAAAGGCTAATAACCAGAATCTATCTAGAACTCAGAAAAATCAACAAGAAAAATCAAACAATCCCATCAACAAATGGGCAAAGGAAATGAACAGAAACTTTTCAAAAGGAGACAGAATAATGACCAGCAAACATGTAAAAAAATGCTCAACATCTCTAATCATTAGAGAAATGCAAATCAAAACCACAATGAGATATCACCTAACCCTAGTGAGATTGCCCTCTATCAAAAAATCCCAAAACATCAAATGCTGGCAAGGATTCGGAGAGACAAGAACACTCTTACAGTGCTGATGGGACTGCAAACTAGTGCAACCTCTGTGGAAAAGAATTTGTAGATACCTCAGAGAGCTAAAAATAGAAATACCATTCGATCCAGCAATAGCACTATTAGGCATCTACCCAAAAGAGCACAAAACATTCTATGATAAAGACACCTGCACCCAAATGTTTATGGTAGCACAATTCACCATTGCAAGGATGTGGAAATAACCCAAGTGCCCGTCAATCCATGAGTGGATTATTAAAATTTGGTATATGTTTACAATGGAATATTACTCAATCATAAGAAACGACAGTGATCTAGAACCTCTTATATTTTCCTGGATTAAACTTAAGCCCATTATCCAAAGTTAGGCACCACAAGATCAGAAGAATGGGCTCCACTTGTACTCGCCAGCAAATTGGTACTAACTGATCAACACTAGGGTGATCACATGGCAGAAATACTCTCCAGGGATTAGGGGCATGGGGGGTAAATCTGCAACGAAACGACACGGGGAGCATTGTAGGGGGGAAGGGCATGCCTCTAATCCTCGCTTGGGTGAGGCAAAGACATAAAGTGTAACCATAATGTTTGTACCCTCATAATACCCTGAAATAAAAAAAAAAAAGTTAAAAAAAAAAGAATTCTATTAGAGTTCTTTTAAGTGGAACTCTATAAGAGTTGTTAGAATTTTATCAGCATTTTTTAAAGTTTTTAAAAATTTTATTAGAATTATCTTTGAGTAGTCAACAAACATTAAGTGAGAATAAGATTGATGTTTTTAAAGAGTGATCATGGCTAAATCCTGTTCTCTGCTGCAAAGTCAAAATTAACATGATTTAGTAATTTTTAAATCTAATATTTATTTGATTTTTTGAAGGTAGAATTAGCATCCGTTTTAATTTGAAGCTTTTATTTTGTTTTGTCTCATATTCTTTTAAAAACCTATTTGTTCTAATGCATCTGAAAAATTGTTTAGCATTTATCTTTGGATAAGTTTACTTTAGTATTCTCATACATTCTTTCTTTTCACAAAATGAAATACCTTGGTAGCATTATTTTTCAAACTATAAAAGACTGAATAAAAGATAAGCTAGGATACTCATTTACAGTTTAATGTTTTTGAATGCTACATTTAAACTATCTGTAAACAGATTTGAGATGGGTAGCGTTCCATAATGATTAAAAAGTTTTAAATAAAGCGTTTGCCTTTCACCAAATTCCACACTATTTACGATTTTATCTTCTAAATAAAATATAGGATCTGCAGTTTCTTTAAACTTGAATGTGCTAGAGTTTTGAGATATAGATCAAAGTAAATATTGCACAGAGCATAATATTGCAGGGGGAAAATGTTGGCTTGTATTTGAAACATCTAAGAATGTATTGTCTCTATTTTCCTTTTCACTTTATTACTTATGAATTATGTATTTCTCTAGGGGTTTTCAATTAACAATATCCTAAAGAGAAAATAGAAAATATGTATACTTGGAAAAACATTTTAATATGCAGAGTCTATGTTTTTGATCTGCTTCAGGTTCAGAGGATTATTTATAACTGCTCTCAATATCATAATGTTACCAATTTCTATTTCCAGATGGTGAAATATAAAAAGCTGATTTTGTTTGGCAAATTTGCCCTTAGATGTAGTTTGTAATTTCATGAGAGATTATTAGTTTAGAGGAATTAATACTCATTATCTCTAACTCCTTCATAAATAACATCTATAGAAAAGATTTAAAATGCATTTAAAACAAAAATAATATCTAGTATATTTCTCACTACGCCTAAAAAATTAGAATTACTAGTAGTTCTTCTTTCTTCTGGTTTGCCATTTTAGTTTATACTATTAGAATGGGATGAGAAAATTGATAGCTATCTATCTGTAGCAGATCTAAAACTAATAAACTGATAGTTAACATTTGTATTATGCTTCACTTTTGATACAGTCTATACTGTGGAAAGTGAAACCACAGAGAAGGGGAGAGAGTTACTATATATTTAAAAGAGAATTCGATAATTTCCTTATAGTCCTCTTTTTGTCTGAGGAATATCTACACCTAAAACTGCACATACTTCCTGTGGAAATAATTTATGTCTATTGTTAATAGAACAGTGCAGGGAAATTGTTTACTTTTACATCTATACTTAGAGAATTTCAAATTCATTCATGAATTAAAACAAATATAAACATACCAAATAATAGCCCAAAATTCTGCTGTTACACAAGGACTAATTTATATTAACATTATTCTTAATCTCTCTTGATATTCAGAATTTAAGTTAGAGGAGGAAGCTTCAGAAACCAAGAAATGGAAAGGGCCCATCTACTCATTTCTTGCTGCAGCCCTGTGAGATAGAAATAATCCCCAGTTTGCAGAGGAGAAAATGAAGCTCTCTTCGTTTAGCTAATTTAAATTGCTAATAAAAGAGTCTGGCTTCTATGCCAGACGTAATCTCTTCTGAACCCATACTGGTTTTCATAGCGCATCTCACTGCTTGGATCAGATCCATAGCTCTTAATACTTTATATTCACAAAAATTATGGACTGGGTTATAATGTGCTCCTTCACGCTGAAGAATCAAAGTATCCCTAGATGGGGGAAGAAATTATTCACGGTAGCCTTATAGAAGATACAATGGTGATGTCTCATGAGGTAGCCTGGTAAAACTTAAAACAATTTGCTTGAATTATAAATAATTCAATTCAATTCAAAATAATTCAGACTTATAGAGAAACCATATTAACAGTTTGCCTTTGTTGCTTGATGCCTTACTTGTTGCAGACAGTAGTGACCTATATAAATTACCTTGGCCCTAATTTCAGGAGTCACAAACATATAATAAATCATTGTTTAATGTCAGTTATACTACTTCTGACAGCACCTTTTGCCTGCATTGTTTAATTTGTAATTTTAGAACAAAACCTTATTTTCTCTTGCCTTCAAAGTTGGAGTACACCAATTAGTAGATTAAAAAATTTATTCAAAAATTATCCATATGAAAATTGCCGTGGGTAGGAGAGCAGAACTAAGAGCTAGCTGCTAAAGTCATGCCATAATTTTCATAAAAATATAACTTAAAAGGATAAAACTCATAGCCTTGGACTATAAAAAAGTTAAATTATTGAAACAGAGGTATATTTATATGAAGAAAGTAAATTTCCTTATTATTAATTTTACGAATCATTTAAGTATGTGATTCAATTTAGAATTTACAGCTAAAAGTGCCATGTTGGGAGTGTAATTTGGAAAAGGCTAATTCTCCCAACTATTACACGAATTTTAAAAACTGAAGAATTTTTGTGCAAAACTCCATTGAGCAGCCAAGAGTTAACTCCAATTAACTAATCAGAAAAAAAATACAAAAACTTCAGCTTTGGATGTGCATATTTTATAATGTGATGACAGAAGAAAATAATATTTTTCATGGAAAAAACATTGGGTGAAGTCGTAAGACATGGGGTCAACTCCTTGCTTTTTCCATTGGCAAGCTTTGTCATCTCACAAAATTAGTATGTTTCTGAATATCTGTTTCTTTGTTAATAAAAGGAATGATATCACATTTGATTATTTCTAAAACTCTATCAGTACCTAAAATTCTGTGAGAATCTAGAGCAGGAATAACTTATACTGACCAGTTCTCTAGGATCTTCAGTCTAGAAACCTAATCAGCAGGTTAGTCCTGTGATCTTTTAGTGTTCTTAATTTCAAGTGTTCTGATGGCAGTAAATTATTAAGAGAAAGAAAGTCATCAAACACCATATGTTCTGAAATAGTTATACAATGACAGTCAAGTGCCCTGATATTATAATTTGCTAAGGCCATTTCTGGCTCAATAGTAGGGATTTTCAGTTCAAGATTGAAGAAATTTTGACATTTCCTTTTCTTCCCAAGTCCCTCCCAGCCAAGTCATGCCATGACTGTGGCCCTCTCTCACTCTACTGTCTTCTATATAGAGGGCTTTCCCTCTTAAAACTTAGAGTCTAAATGAGTCCACTTCCTCAAAGACATATTTTCTTTGGTAGTTTGCTAAATGGTCTTACTGCTCTTTTGGAGTATCTTGTATATTACCTACTGGAGTACCACCATCTTCTCCTTGCTTATTCCTATCACTCTAAGTAGCCCAAGATCATATGGCTAAAGAATTTTGGACTTGGAACCAGAGTGCCAAATTTGAATCACAGTCTTGGTACTCGGAAGTTAAATGACCCAGTTTCCCGCAAGTAAAAAGAACACAAATAGCTACTTCATCAGAATTGTTGTGAGGATTGAAGATTCATTATTAAGACAGTTTTGTAGACGGTGGGGTGCCTTATACATGCAAAATGTTATTGGGATTATTAGACATTCTGTTATAGCTCTCTGTCTAGTAATCATATTAATAGTAAAGTATGTCTACTTAACAAGAAAACAAAGAATAAGAATTGAAATCAGAATTCAGAAAATTGACCATAGCCTGGCAGAAGTACACATCTCCATTTTTAAGTCAGTATATACAGAAATTATATATTTTTATTCTGTAGAATATCAAGCAACCATTTTGAGACATACAAATATAGTTGTTTTTAAAATATAAACAAAATAGTATATTAAAATTTTTGTCAAATTTTTTTTCTGTGGTTATCAAAGATCAATTGACAGTCAAAAATTTATTGAGAACTTTTAAGTTTTACTGAAAATACTATAACCTTTGAAATTTGTTTAACATAGAAATATTTGATTAACTAGATATATAATTTGGAGATCCCTTCTAAAATTAGCGTAACTGAAAATGTATACTTTCTTCTTGACTGAAAAGCCATATAAACCATGTCTTATTTTTAACTTCAGTTTATTTGATCAAAATTATCAATATTATGGTTTAATGTTACAGTTACAAATTAAACTATACTTTAAACATGTAAATTTACTTAGAATCCTGTACACTCATCATTATTAACTATTTTCGAACTCCATATTTCCAAAACCATATTAGCTCTGTGACTAGTAATATGATACTCTAATTAATATACACTCTATTTTTGTTTATTTTTTCTTATTTAGGGACCTCCTGGTTTACCAGGTCTCAAAGGTGACCCTGGCTCCAAGGGTGAAAAGGTGAGAATAAAAGAATGTGTTACAATCTTGATGTACTAAGAACAGAGGCAGTTAACTTTTGTGGATTAAAATCACTCAGAAGGAAATTTAAAACAGTATCTTTGTCATTCTAACCATGGAAAAAGCTCTGAATCTTTGGCCTCTCAGAAGTATTTAGAGAAGGGAAAATATGCAAATAGTGAAAAATGTATGAAAATCCACTGCTATATATTCTCAATGTTCCCTTTTAGGAACCATATGGAGAAAACATATGTTATACTAAAATAACTATTCAAAAACTAAACAGATTAAGTAACAAAATACCCATTTTTATGTTTTTAAACATGAAAATAAAAATTGTCAACTATAAATATCTTACAGATAGTAATTTGATCTTCCAGAATTTGTGCTGAGTTGTACCAGTTAGAAAAAATATGCCTTTTTTATAATGGTATTAATATTGTTTGTATTATTTTAAAATCCCTGAATGTCTTTAAAAGACTACAAAATCTCTGAAAAATAGATCGTCCATATTAAATGAAGTGCTAATTAGAATAATGTGTTTTTGGTTGTTTATTTCACCCATATTATTTATGATCATTATTGGTCTTTTAACTGAAGGAATTCCTCAGGAACACTGGACATGATATTTTTAGAAAGCATTTTGTTCCTTATTGCTTTCAGCCCTTAATAAAGCAATCCTTTAAAGTAAACAGTAAATGATCCAGTTAGGTGAGAGGAGGTTGGTTCTTAACCCTATGTTCTACTCAGAAGGGTTATTTTATGTATTTATGTGCATTTTTAATTTTTATTTTTGGTTTCATGAATTTAATGTCCAAATATTTTATGACTAGAATTTAATAATGGTTGTAATTTAAATATTATTAAAATTTTTTTTCTCTGCCTTCCAAAGGGACATCCTGGTTTAATTGGCCTGATTGGTCCTCCAGGAGAACAAGGGGAAAAGGGGGACAGAGGCCTCCCTGGAACTCAAGGGTCTCCAGGAGCAAAGGGGGATGGGGTGAGTAAAAATATGGATAAATTTTCCTATTCCTTTTGAATAATACATGCACACACCTTTGCACACATTCCTTTAAACATGATGAAACAAGTAATTTAAAGTATCTTTCCTAATCTGCTTATGTCGGTACTGTTTTCAAGAAAAATATGATTTAAGATAGCAATCATAAAAATTGCAGTTTAGTAGTTACCACATGTAAATCTTATTCTGAGGGGTGCAGGAATACAAACACGCACACACGTACATACATGTGTATTTAAAATAAAGGATAGACATTACAGAAAAATCGGGGGAAATTTTAGATTATTTTGCAAAAGTTATTTTTTAGACTCACAGTGGAAAATTTTTAAGCTATTCTTAACTATTTTTGAATTCTCTAAATTTTTGAAAGTGTGTTGTTAAGTAAAACATGAGAATGGAATACTGAGGAAAGCTATTTAAATTGAACGATTCTCTCTCTAGGGAATTCCAGGCCCTGCGGGTCCCCTAGGTCCACCTGGTCCCCCAGGCTTACCAGTAAGTATAAGACCAAAGACTCTTACAAGGCACCCTTAAGTGACAGATATACCAAAGTGAAACAAATGCTCTGCGTTTTTATCTGTGCTTTTACCTTTGCATTTTCTAGGGTCCTCAAGGCCCAAAGGGTAACAAAGGCTCTAATGTAAGTAACTTTTTACTTTGGCATTTTAATTTTTCAATGAAACCTATTTAATTTCCTTTTCTCTATTTATATCCTCTCTCTTTTTCTTTCTAACAGGGACCTGCTGGCCAGAAAGGTGACAGTGGTCTTCCAGGGCCTCCTGGGCCTCCTGTAAGTGCATGTTAACAAGAGAGATGTTCTGATAATTCACATCTGGAGACTGCCAATGATTTCTCTGAATTTTTAAGATAGACAATAAAGCACATTCTGCCAAAAGTGCAGCTTTTATAGGAAATGGTGACTATATCAACTGAGTAATCAGGTCAACATGCCAAGACTTTTCTTTTAATTGATTTCACTCGTTAAATATAGAGATACCTTGCTTATCTATTATAATAAGCTTGGTTTTTACTAGTTTTTGAAGAGAATCATACACATTTTATGCCACATTTTAATGAAACTAACTGATTGTATGCCACAAACACAAATTTATATCTAACTGTAGGAATAAAGACAGAATTTTAGGTGTTTGGCTTTTTTTTTTCATAATGCATATATAATAACAATAAAGGCAATAATAATAGCTAACATTTATCAATATTGACATTTTCCAGGCTTCACACAATTATTAAGGTATAGAATTAAAATATAGATCCACGTGATAAAAATTTTAGTTTTATTTCTTGAAACAATATGTGTTTTAGTTTGCTGAAGCTACAGTCACAAAGTACCAGGGAATATGTGGCTTAAACAACATGTTTAATTGTGTTGTCTCACAATTCTATAGGCTAGAAGTCCTAGATCAAGGTATCCAGCAGTGTTGGTTTCTTCTGAGGTCTGTGGGGAAGGATCTTTCCCACACCTCTCTCCTTGACTTGTAGATGGCTGTCTTCTCCCTGTATCTCTTCGTATCATCTTCCCTCTGTGTATGTCTCTGTGTTCGAATTTCCCCTTTTTATGAGTATCAGTCATATTGGATTAGGGCCCATCGTAATTACTTCATCTTAACTAATTTTATCTTCAGTGACCCTATTTCCATATAAGATCGCATTCTGAGATACTGGGAGTTAGAACTTCCACATATGAAGTTTTAGGAGATACAATTCAACCCATAACAAAATGGATTAACTGTTTGGTGTAGTTCTACTCATAATGTAAATTCAAGTCTGGTTGCATTTATTTTAAGTTTGCTATTTATAAAGATTTAAGTTATACATATTTGAAGCAAGCTAATATGTGCATATTTTTTAAAGCTTAATGTTTCATAATATAAATTATTATCAAGTATAATAGTTTATTAGATAGTATAGGAACATTAAAATGCTGTTCTAATACTCAGAGACTTTAAAATCTGAGTGTGTAGATGGAGCATATAAATGAAGACTAATTAGTAAATAACAAAGTAACATGCATAACATATATCTACACAAATCTTTGCTACATTAATATAGAAATAAAGGGCCAGAAATCATCTGATTTGTGCACCTACCTCAATATCTCCACTAGGTTTTTTATAAAAGAACTTATAAAGTTTACATATATATATATATATATAAAAACATTATATGTCATATATTTTTTAGATACTGAAAAACTAAACCAGGTATAATTTCTTATAACAAAAACCTAACTGATAATAAGTAATATCTACAGAATATTTTACTTTATGAAACAATCATACTCACAATCTTCTTTGCAGGGTCCTCCTGGTGAAATCATTCAGCCTTTGCCAATCTTGTCACCCAAAAAAACAAGAAGGCATACTGAAGGCATGCAAGCAGATGATAATATTCTTGATTACTGGGATGGAATGGAGGAAATATTTGGTTCCCTCAATTCCCTGAAACAAGACATCGAGCATATGAAGTTTCCAATGGGTACCCAAACTAACCCAGCCCGAACTTGCAAAGACCTGCAACTCAGCCATCCTGACTTTCCAGATGGTAGGTGGATAATACATGACAAGGCAAATGTAGGAAGCTCTGAGTTACCGAGGTGCATTGTCACCTCATTAATTCTAGTTAAACATTTAATACAGTCTCTAAATAAAACTAAACAATTTTTAATCTTAGTCTTGTAGACAGAAAAAGTCATTTACATTGTGCAATTTAAGATTTGCTTTGGAAAATCCTGGTCTTGTTAAATATGGTTTCATTAAATTATGATCATTTTTTGGATGATTATATCTAACACAAATATATTTTGCCTTATAGTAACTATCATAGATTGGGTATTATGTGTTAACACATATGAGCCTATTACTGTATTATACTTAATATGATGAATGCACTAATGTGATTAATTAATATTAATATATTATTATAATTAGCACTTTACATTAGTATGAATAATATGGTTATGATTAAATAACATAACTAAAGAATATTTGATCTATCAGTTTAGCAATGTTTGGCAAACAGAATATTTAAGAATAGGAATAGCTTGGGACAAAAATGTATCTTTCATTGATCCACAAATAACCAGAGCAACTATGAATTGCTTACTTATTAATAAAAATCAGGATAATTTATTATACCTACTCTTTGACAAAACCTTCACATACCTCTTGTTGTGAGAAGGTGAAGGTTTCAAGTATGCTAAGCTAGTCTTACTTGACCAAATTCGTACAATTACTAAACTAGCAAGGGGCAGATCTTTATCTGATTTTAAAACTCCCATTTTATACTGAAATACTTTGCCACCTCTTTTACTACCAAGAAAATATTGTTTGGCACTATCAGTCACATCATGAATGGTGCAACTGTGATCTAAATCAGTGGTCTCCCACCTTTTTGGTACCAGGGACCCGTTTCATGGAAGACAGTTTTTCCATAGCCTGTAGGGGTGTGGTGGGGAGATGGTTTCAGGATGATTCACGCACATTACATTTATTGTGCATTGTGCAGTCACACCCCTCTGTTAATAATAATCTGTATTTGTAGCCACTCCCCAATGGTAGCATTACTCACTCAGCTCCAACTTTGATCATCAGGCATTAGATTCTCATAAGGAGCTGGCAACCTAGATCCTTCGCATGTGCACTTTACAGTAGGGTTCATGCTCCTATGAGAATCTAGTGCTGCAGCTGATTTGACAGGAGGCGGAGCTTATGCGGTGATGCGAGTGATGGGGAGCGGCTGTAGATACAGAGGAAGCTTTGCTTGCTCGCCCTCCTCCACTCACCTTCTGCTGTGCGGCCCGGTTCCTAACAGGCCATAGACCTGTACCAGTCTGCAGCCTGGGGGTTGGGGAACGCAGATCTAAATAACTCAGTGTGAGTAGGAAAATTGAATGTAGTTCGGAAACAGTCGTCATAAAGAAAGAATGTCTTAAAATCTTACCTTAAGCACAGCCTGTTAAAACTAAACACAGGTAATTATTAGAGTTCCTACACAAACTGATATCCAAGATCTTCAAATTTATAATGTGTTTATTTGAAAAAGATATTTTAGTTCAGTGATTTATAAGATTTATTTTTAACTGGCATTATTTAAGGAAAGGACTTAAATGATTTAGTCTGAGCTTGTTCCAGAAAATTTCTTCTTCTCCTGAATTTAAATATACTTGGCCTATCAGAAAATTTCTAGTGCATTCATATGACATTTAGACAAGAATAGAGGAAATAAATGACAATATGATATGATTCTTGCACTTCTGATTCAAATGAATGAGGCAATCAGTCATGCATAATTGAAAATCAGATGTAAGAGACGGCAGCGTGTGCTGAACTACAAAGCAACGTGTGACCAATTAGAACCCGAGCAGCCAAGAAAAGTGTTGTGAGTCTTGGCAATGGTGAGTTGACTGTGGATTATAGTTCCCAGTTGTTCCTGTGTAACCAGCCTTGTTGATTCTTTAATGTACTAATTAATTAATTGAGATTAAATATTGATTGATTGCTGAGCAGTGCCAGACATTGTTCAGAGATTCATAAGTGAACAGAAAGAATAATGTCCTTGGGCTACTTATTATCTAATGGTGGAGCAGGCAACCCCCAGAATTAATAATAGCATATCATTACAGATAGTATGAAAAAAAGTTAGGTATTGAGATAATTAAGATATGATTTTATTTTAAATAATAGAATGTTAATGTGTGAGGGCTTGGTCTTTAAATTGAAATCTTAAAGAGATAGCCATGCTTAGAATCAAAAGGGTATTCCAGACAGAGGATATAGGACATTTGCAAAGATTTGGAGAAGACAGAGTCTTGGAGTTTTCAAGGAACCAGAAGAAGGTTGCTGTGGCTGAACAATAGTGAGCACACTGGGAAATTACTTGAAGCAATTTGGAAGGAACCAAAATGGAATCAAAGGAAGCTGGCTAAGAAGTTCTGGACTAATTTAGATACGAGATAATGGTGGCCTAATTTAGGAATGTGGCAGGAGAAATGGAAAATGAATAAATTTGAGATAAATTGTACATTGTATCCATAGAACACTGAACCACTTTACTGAATGAAGGTATCTTAATAATTAAGAAATTAATATATTATTTGAAAGAATATTTGATGATAATATTAACTCAATAAAGCAAGATAAAAATGATGCTTCTCATTTCCATATAATACAAAATTATATACTCCTAAGAATCATATAAGAAATATCAAAGATTAATAACAGTTATGCGTGGTTGGTAAAATCTTGGTTGATTTTTATTTTCTTGTATTTTTTTCTTGAGAATTCCACTTTGTTTTAGAAATGCATGTATTGATGGTGTAATCAGAAAAAGTGCAAATGTTTGTGTTAAATATGATATTCAAGTTACCTGACAAATAGAAGATTATTGACTAGTACTTTCCCTGCTTATATACAAGTAGTGGTAGAAAATAAAGCAAGTTGACCTTGAATTTTTGAGAGTTCCAATACTAAGCAATTCAAGCTTTTAAAATGTTAAATTTCACAACTAGAAGATTAATATAATTCAAATTAATATTGAAATGAAGTGGAGCATGAAAAATAGTAGAAAGTATAGGGGAGGAAAGAGTGTGATTCCTTTCCTCTTCATTATAGGGGTCACAGCTGACAACCCTGTAACAAAAGACCAGTTAACAAGAGAAAAACATAGCATATGTGTTTGATCATAGTTCTACATGACACAGGAGCCTTCAGAATGAGGACCCAAGGATACAGGGGTAGTTATCTGATTTTATGCTTAGTGAAGCAGGGCAGCTATATAGAAATGTTATTGGGCAAGAAAAGTGCGGGGAGGTAGCTAAGCTCCCAGCAAAAAACTGGGTCCCTTTGGTGGAGTTGCAAGTGATAAGAAAATAATAGAGAAAAATGGAAAATAAAAGAATACACAGAGACAAAGATATAGTTTTATAAGTTTATGAAGATTATAGGCAAAGCGGGATCTCAGGGGGCCTAGACCTTCTCCGTGGGTCTCAAAAAGCCCCGAA
>CAUYSK010008709.1:0-13796 GCA_963575035.1 Avahi laniger
GTACCGCCTAACTACTTCCTCCTTTTGCCCTATTTAAGCCTCTGCCCTACTGCCATTAAACGAGACTTGATCAGACTCCTGTCTTGTCTCCATTTCTTGTGTCTTGCCTTTCCCATTTCCCACTCCCTCCTCCCAGGTACCCACAAATAACTGGTTCCATGGGTCGGGACATAATATCACTGAATTATGTTGCTGCATTACGTTCCCTTCACCTAAAACAATAAATTACCCTTTATCAAACATCTACAATGTGCCAGAGACTGTGTAGTACTATAAATATGTTTTCTCACTGATAGACTTGGCATCTGTCCTTCAGTGAGAAAACAGAGTAGACCTTAACATCCCAAGACATGTGTCCAGCCAAAAAATCTCCCCAAGGAACACCACTTCACAACATATCATGCCACTTCATCCCACACAAAAGAAATTAACATATCACCGAATAAAGAGCAAAGCTTCACTGAGTAGGAGACACTAACCCTTTAGGAAGGCTCACTCACAAGCTAAATAGCTACTGCATGTCATTCTCCTAGCACGTAACTCAAATTTGTGCCTCAGCAAAGTTACATATTACTACATGTCATACACCCTCAGGGGCCTGACTACTCCATGTATTCTTTCTATGAACGAACACCAAGAACCCTGAGTACTTGACTGATAGAGTACAAATAAAACTGGTTATGCCTCCATACTATAGCCACTTTGTCATCTCAATGAGTAGGAAAATAGGAAAAAAAATATATACATACATTTTTGAGACAGGGTCTTACTCTGTCCCCTGGACAAGAGTGCAGTGGTGTCATCATAGCTCACCACAATCTCAAACTCTTGGGCTCAAGTGATCCTCCTGCCTCAGTCTCCCGAGTAGCTGGGACTACAGGCAAGTGCCACTATGCCTGGCTAATTTCTATATTTTTTTAGAGATGGGGGTTTTGCTATGTTGTCCAGGCTGGTCTTGAACTCCTGGCCTCAAGTGATTCTCCCACCTCAAATTCCCAAAGTGCTGGGATTACAGGCATTAGCCACCACACCGGACCCAAAACAAATTCTTTCAAAGGCTCGTCATCATTCTTGGCATGAAGTCCTGGATGATCTAGCCTCTGTGCTCACCTCTTCTGCACCACTTTTCTGCTCACTCTCTGTGCCTCAGTCAAACCAGACTCTACTCAGCTTATAACACACCACACTCTTTCCTACTTCGGGACCTTCAGGTATACTGTTCCCTACTCATAGAATGTTCCTCTTATTGCATCTTCACATACACCTTCACCTGACTAATGTCGCAGGTTTTCAGCCTCAGCTTAATTGGGATTTTCTCAGTCTTCCATGATGCTCTAAACCACGTTAACCCTTTACAGTATATACTCGCAACATCCTTTGCAAAAGTCACTGCAACTGCAATTACTCATCCAACATGTACACTCACCCCCAATCAAAGTCTAAACTCCAAGAAGCAGGACCATGGCAGCTTTTTTGTTCAGCACTCAACTGCCTCTGCCTAGAATGGCACCTAGCACGTAAGAGGGGCTTAATAATACTTACTGATTAGAAAGACAGCTTTGTACATAGGAACTCATCAGAAGGAGCAAAAAGGCAAGAGGAAGCCTCTGCTCCATAAATCACATTCCTTTCTCTAATGAATCTCTAACCTCTTCCAAAATATGCTCACCTTTCCCATCTTAAAACAAAAGCAAAAACTTCTCTTGACCCCATCCCTCCTTGCCTTCACAGCCAAGATTCTTATAAGAATGGTCTATATTATTTTCATTATCCCTACTGCCTCTCTTCACTATAATGTGGCTTCCATCCTCTCCAATCACTTTTTTTTTTTGAGACATAGTCTAGTTCTGTCGTGTGACTGGAGTGATCATAGCTCACTGCAATCCTCAACTCCTGGGCTCAAGCTATCCTCCTGCCTCAGCTTCCCAAGTAGCTGGGACTACAGATGCATCCCACCACCCCCAGCTAATTTTTCTATTTTTTGTAGAGATGAGGGTCTCACTCTTTCTCAAGCTGGTCTCGAACTTTTGACTTCAAGCGATCCTCCCAATTTGGCCTCCAAGAGTGCTTGGATTAAAGGTGTGAGCCACCACGTCCAGCTTAAACTAACTCTTAATAAGGTCGCCCAATCCAATGGACACTTTTTATAACCTTAACATTTGCCAACTCCATAGTATATAACAATTTTACCCACCTCCACCTTGAAATTTGATCCTCTCTCTCTAGCCAACCTTCCCAGCATCCCAACACCTGCTTCCACTACTATTAATACCTACATAATGATGATTCCTGAACCTATTATCACCAGCCCAGCTTTTTCCTGAGCTCCAGGGAGACCAGAATATTCATTTGTTCATTTTCATGTTTCTGCTAGACACCTCGACCTAAGCATATCCAAACCTGAACTAACCTCTTGCTCTGTAGCCACTCCCCTAGGCCCCAAACTGGGAGATGATCCAGACTCTTCATGCCTCCAATTTCATCCACACCAAGTCAGCCAGAAATTCAATTCTATTTCCTTTATACTTTTCCAATCTTCACTTTTTCACTTCCACTGCCTCTATCTTAGTTCAGACCTACAACCTGACTCCCCTACCTCCATTCTTGCCCAACTTCCATCCAAACTCCCATCCAAATTTGCCAGAGTGATTGGTTCTAAGAACAAATCTATCTTAACCATTTGTTGAAAATCAATTAGTGGCTCCCCAGTGCTTTCAGAATGAAGTCCAAACTCTTCAGCACAGCATGCAAGAAATTATGATACAGTCCCTTCCACATTACAAACACTACCATATTGAACTTCTTGTACTTTCCCAACAACTCCTGGTTATCTCTTGCAGTCTCAACTGCCCCTCCCACATTCAAACTCCTACTCATGATTCAAGACACAGCCTGACAGTCTCTGAGAAGCCTTCCTTGACCCCACCAAGCTAAGTCAGATCCACTTTCCTCTATTCCCCTCAAGACTCTGTATATACCATCACCATAGTACTTACGACATTACAATTGTTGGTTTAATCTGTCTATTCCCCCCTGGAACTGTATCTTTCATTCTTTTACCCTCAACACCCAGCACAGTGTCTGGTACATAACTAACACTAGATAAATGCTCACTAAATGGACGAATAAATTTAAGATAAAGAAAGAAGCTGGCTTACTGTCTTGCGTAATGGCTTGCTGCGAATGGCAAGACCGTCCATGTAGTCCTCCAGTTTGAACTTGTAAGTAACCTGCAGTTTCTGAAGCAAACTATCAAAGAAGTCACTACCCTACAAAGAGAAAAAAGAGAAGAAATGGCTGAATCAACCTATTCTGATCCAACCTACCCACCAAAACCTAGGGCAAACGACTCTTTCACAGTTCTGATAATGCTCAGACATCTGTATAAAGGGAGTCACATACAGTATTTAGTGTCCACCAACTTGAGCACAAGACAAATTCATAAAATAAGCCCCCATAGTTTTAAGGATATGAACACACACATACATACACACACACAGTCACACTCTTTCTCTCTCTCTTGTTCTTTCACTCTCATTCTCACTCTCTCTCCTAGGCCAAAACATTCACAAAGCTTTCAAGCTCAAAACTAATTCCAATTGTCAGTAAGTTATGGTCCCAAGGAAGCAACAGGAGTAGGGTAGGCCTAGAACCCAAGAAAAGGGCACAGTTTTTTGTCAATATGCTGTTCTAAAACAGTATTTCAGGCGGTAACGAGCCATCACAACTACAGGATGCTGAAGCCTTTATCCTGAGGACAAAAAGATGACAGTTTACCTCATCCAAGAGCTCCAAAAGTCTGTTCCGAATCTGTTCTGGGTTCTCAACATTCGGATCCTTGAGAAGCTGCCTGAACTTCTCAATCACCTGATAGAAAGCATTCTTCCACAGGATCTGATCCACGTTCTGATTATCAGAGAACTCAATATCTAATAGAATACAGCGCTCATATAGCTGCAGCAGTTCAACTCTGGAATAAAATACATGCAACTTCTAGCTCCAAATACACCACAGGAAAGGCTAGACCCGCTTCCTTCAAATTAACCACCTCCCTTGGCAAGAAATCAAAAATGTGACCAGGTATGCTATTCACTCTAGTTTTCATTCTGCACAGCAGAATGTCATTCTGAAGACAGTTATGTCTAGAAAAATAGTTTTTCCCCATATGTCTTCACGTACATTTAACAGCTGAAATAAGATCTTCACTGCAAGTTATATTTTGTTCATTTCTTGGCATTCGAGAACATCTTTCCTTATCCATTTCAAGATTCCATGCTCCCTTAAAGATAATTTTTTTCTTAAAGAAAAAGCAGGAAGCATAATCATTTCTAAGACTAGAAACAAAACTTCTGTTCTTTCTCCAACTATCCCTCCCTTATAAAAATCAATGTGAAAGGGAAATAACACCCAGTGGCTCATCTAAAAAGTTTCTACCTACCTTAGCCATAGGAGTCTATACACCTCCAGCTTATCCCCATTCCCCTTTAGCCAGAATAGAACACACCGTACCTGAGCTGAGCCATCTTCTCCAGGCCTTCAGGACTAATGCGGTCCCTAGAGAGCAAGTTGCTGAGCTGCAGTTCCTGGTTGTCAGCCACCCGGAGAAGCCTATGTAGCTCCTGTTGCTGCATGTTCCTCATGTGTTGCTCTATCTCCTCAGGACTCATGGTGCTGGCAGGGAGAGGGCTACAAACATACTGTCCTGATGGAGGTGGATAGCCTGGGTAGTAAGGTCCTGGGTACACACCATTCGTAGGACCCACTGGGTACTGTAGAGGGCTGTAACCTGTATAGGGATACTGGGAGGCAGGGCCTGGTGTCCGGGGGTAATAATAGGGGTTGTCAGAGTTTTGAAACTTATAGTAAGATGCTTGGGCCTGGCGTGAGTCACCCCAAGATGTAGGGCTGACTTCATCATCAGTGTCTAAGAAATGTAATTGGGGCACCTGGCTCTTTAGAGCAGGTTTCTGATCAGGATTGTTTGGGTCCCACAATCGGCGTGTGGTACCTCCACGGCCCCAACTCCGAGATCCTTTACTACTAGATGCAAATAAAAGCCGAGGTCCCAAAGGTGTAGACTCTGGAGAACCTGCTGAATTAACAGACAGGGAGGTATGGGCAGGCAGAATCAGAATGCCACGACCCCGACCCCGAAGTTCTTGTTTCAGGTTTTTGGACTCCTGTTTCTCAGATACTTTGCCCCCACTGCTCGAGCCTTTGTCAGGCTTTATCTTATCTATATCCTCCCTGGCTGACCTCACCATGGGAGAATCTTTGTTCATGGTTTCTGCATCAAAAGTGACACGAAGAGTGCCTCGATTTTCTTTACCATTGCTTTTCTGCTCACCGTCCCCACGGCCAGACCAATTTCTTTCTAAATGTTTCTTTCTTTCTGAGCTCCTCCTGGGTCCTAATCCATTGGGCTCATCAACTTTGTCCTCATCTAAGGAGTCAGTTGAGGACATAGATACTTGCTTCTTCAGTCGTGGCCTCTCCTTGGTCCTATCCTGTCGCCGGCGGCGACATCCGTTATCAGCCAGGCCAGCTCCCTCAGCACTGTTGTTGCTACCAGCTGAGCTGGTACTGCAAGTGCGGTAACGGTTCCTTCGTTTGTCTGAGCGGGAGTAGCGCTTTGCAGAACCAGGCTTCCCCTGGGCTGGATCATCGTTTGCTTTCTTCACCCCCGCCTCTGTTTCAATCCTCTTTCCTTTTTCTCCCTTTGCAGCCTTTACGCTGTCACCATTTGGACTCCTTTCTGTCTCTGCTCTGTCTGGTTTATTCACGACTTCCTTTTTCACAACATGTCCCCTACATTCATCTTCCTCTACTCTCAGTTGTTCTACCTGGTTAAGGATTTCTTCATCCACCAGGCTAGCCGATTCTTTGGTAACAGTCTGCAAACGCCGTCCAGGCTGATAGATCTGCAGGTCAGGTTTCTTTGTTCTCTTGATAAGTCTTAGACTTCGATCCTCTTGTCCGGCAGTCCTAGGAAAGGACTCCTGTCCCTGATTATTTTCTGGGTCTACAGGACCATTTGGCTGTTGGTTGTCCAGTTCCTTGCAGCCATCTTTAATAAGCTGTGTACTATTTCCAACAGCAGAAGAATCTCTGTCATTAACAATTTCATCCTTAAATTCCTCACTCCCAGAGGGCTCTTTGATTTTAGGTTTGTTCCTTAGTCGAGAAAGGCCAGGCTTATAGATTTCCAGATCTGGACGCCTGTTGTCTTTGCGCTGCCTGGGCTCCTTTAATTCCTTCATGTTTTCTGTTGCGTTGGGGAGGAAAAGGTAGAATAAAAGGGTAAGGGGAGAATTGTCATTCTGGTTAAGTAACAGAAAACTCAAGCAAGAATTACACATCCAACTACTAATATTGGTGAATCAGAAAGGATATTTCTGTAGAAGTAGAAATTCTGGATTTATAATATTTGTTCAGCGATTGGCAAGGCTAACAACTTAATTGTACTGGAGCTACCTACACTTGGGTAGGGAAATGGGGAAAAGCCCATCTCTATTTGTGTTAAGTCGAATTCAGAAAATCTAAGACCCCAACTACCTTATCATTGCCAAAACAAAAGATCTCTTAATATTTTCAGCATTAGACTGTTCTCTGTCAATAGAACCCTGAATCCATTTCAGTGTTTTCTTCTGCCTCTAACATTTTTCCAGAGTGAATAAGTCCTTGTAACATAAGGGAAAAAAAATTAAAAAGGAGAAAAAGTGGGGTATGCATAACCTTCAACATCTCGGGATAAAAATGTGCAACTCTAGTCTTTGAACTTGACCAGGACAATCCTCTTCTTTAGAATACCAATTATCCAATCACAGACCTCCTGTTGAAGCAAACAGGAAGCAGTTCTTTTCACATTCTTTAACTCCACTCATCCTCATAAACTCTTTAACAGCATCCAGCAGTCATTCCAAGGAAATACTGCTCAGACTGCCATCATTAGAATACTAAGACTAACTGCCACTATGATGATAGACTATGAGAAGAAAAAAGTTCCATAAGGGAGCTTTCCCTGGATGTTGATGGAAGGCTTGTGACATGTTCTCAAAATACGAAGGACTAAGGTACTCAAAAATAAGAGTACAGGACTTTAGAAACCACTCTCTAGGCTCTATGAACTTACTGAATGACAGACAAGCAAGTAACTATCACCTTTATCTATTAAGGGGGAGACTACCACAAGTGACCCCTAAAGATTTCAGTGGCAAAGTGACATGAATTAGAATAGTATCGAGTACTCTAAATGGAATCCTATATAAAATCCTACTGTTTTATAAACATGAATGCAAAACAAATCCATAACAAGAATCATATGTTTCAGCATTTATGCCCACTTTTTGCAGATGTAACAAAATAGAAAAAAAAATGCTTCAATATTTTCAGAAGTTTAAAACACTGCTTCATCAAGAAAGAACAAAGACAAAGCAGTTTAACCTCAGAACATCCTCAGCAGTCTCCCTAACTTAGGTGTGTTTGAGGAGAGGGGGGGTAGTTGTAAAATAGCTACTGCTACTTTCTAGAGCCGCGGAAGAAAACAGCCTGAATAATCCAATTCAGTTGACCAACGAAAACCAATTTCAGACTTTGGCTGCGAGCCTGGAGAAGACACCTAGCATAGCTACCATTCTACACACCACCAGTGCCTAATAAACGGGAGATGAGACATTAGACTCTTTCTCAGAGTTTTCCTGAGGTGGCTGGAGACTTAAAATTAACTTGCAAATTGAGCATTCTGCCTGATAAAAACTGCTCCCACACAAGCCAAGGCCAAACCAGAGCAGAGTCAGCTCTCTGAGGTCCTGGATCCCTCCAGTGGTGCAGCTTTCAGAAGCCTGCTTTGGGGGAAAAGTTCAGCAAGGATGTCCCAGGCTGTTAAACCTGTCTCCTCAATTTCCAATTCCTTCTCTCCAACGCTAAAGAGATGACGGGAGCAGGCCTATGGATGATTCTTTTGGGAACGACACACCCCGGGGCCTCCGCCAGACCCACTCCTCCTCGCGTCTCCTGACGCCTCAAGAACCACCGGCTGGTCTGAGAGGGCTGAGGCAAAGGGGAACAGTCACCTTCGCGGTGAGAAAGAGGGTGGAGGCAGGAACTCGGGTCGGGCTTCCCCCGAGGAGGCCAGGACTGGCTGAGCGCGACCCCACACAGACCCTGGGGATGGTAAAGGGGGCGAGGGTACGCCCGCGGCCCGCGCCCCCACTGCCGGGGGAAGGGGCGGGGGCTCCGGAGCGCCGCGGACAGAGCTGGGAGGAGGCAGAGGAGGAGAGGGAGGCGGGGCGGGCAGGCCCGGCCCAGGAGCTGGGCGGCGCGACTCACCTCTGCTCCCGGCCTGCGGAGCCAGAGTGGCCAGGATCCCTCGCAGCTCCGACGCGGAGATCCGCACACGCTCCAACCCCTCCGCCATCTTCGCGGCTGCTGCTACAGCTGCAGCTGCTCCGCCACCGCCGCGCGCAGCCAGGAAACCACGACCGACGGGCGGTGCGCGCGCTCACCCACCTCCCACCCTTTCCCCCGCCTCCTCCTTCCTTTCCTCCCCAACGACGGTGGCCGCACTGGGAGGAAAAGCGCTGAACGCACGTTCGCGAGGGGCAGTGCCGGAGCGCGAGCCTGGACGGGAGAGACGGGCGTTGCGCGTGCGCAGAGGTGTAGCTGGGGAAGGTGCGCTGAGGCTGGAGTTGGAGGCGCGGCGCGGGTGAGGTGAGGTGAGGTGAGGCCGGGCCGAGCGGGGCCAGGCGGGCGTTCGCGGCGGTGGCTGCTGTTGCTGTGGCGGTGGCCACCGATGATACTGGTGCTGGTCTGGGACTCGGGTTGACGGAGACTCCGGCCTCCACCAGTCATCTTTAGGCCAGGATCTTCCGCCACAGGCCCGGATTAGTGCCCCAGGCTTTTACTTAGGGACCTTAAAGATCTTTTAAGAGTAGTTAACATTACCCCCATTTGTAAGATGAGGAAACTGAATCCCAGAGAACTGAAGTAAATTGCCCAGGGTGACAGAGTTGATAAATACCAGAGTATCAGTCTTTTTCATTATGGCAAACTGCATCACCAAGCCTCCTGATTTTAAAAATATTAATATGTACATTATAGTTGGCTCTTCCAACTATAATGAGTTGTGTGGAAATAAATCAGGAGGTATATAAGTCGATTTGGGAATTTCTGTGTCACTAGGGATTCTTGAAAAAATTACTTCCCTGGGTCTCAGGTTAACTTTTTTTTTTTTCTATCTTTAAAATGTAACTAGACCAGAAGAATGATACATTAACCTTTTTTGTCCATGAACGGCTGTTAAGAACTGTGCTGTGGTGAAACTCCCTCCCCCAAGGCTGCCTGCCTCCACCTGTTGCTCCCTCCCAGTCCCGCACAGTCCTTTGGACCTCTGAACCGTCAAAGAATAGTTACCAATTATCCTTTAGTCGGAGCCTAAAAGATTTGAACAATCTCTGACATAACTTGTTCAGTTCTTATGTGGCAGCCACTTTGTCACCAGAGGGGTAAAGCATAAGGAGAAAATCAATAGATATGTGAAAAGATTCAAGAATTCAAAAGAAGGGGAGTGATTTGAGTGATCAGAGCAAATGGTAACTTTTGCCAATAGATCTGGGAGAAGAAATATGAAGAAGTGTTAAGGCTGGGCGCGGTGGCTCACACCTGTAATCCTAGCACTCTGGGAGGCCGAGGCGGGAGGATCACTTGAGCTCAGGAGTTCAAGACCAGCCTGAGCAAGAGCGAGACCCCCTCTCTACTATAAATAGAAAGAAATTAGCCAAACAACTAAAAATAGAAAAAATTAGCCGGGCACAGTGGTGCGTGCCTGTAGTCCCAGCTACCCAGCAGGCTGAGGCAGTAGGATTGTTTGAGCCCAGGAGTCTGAGGTTGCTGTGAGCTAGGCTGACACTATGGCACTCTAGCCCGGGTAACAGAGTGAGACTCTGTCTCAAAAAAAAAAAAAAAAAAACTGCTATGAAATGCTGGCTTGGTATCTTTTAACCCATACTCGTTAGCTAAACAACAGCAACAACATTTTCTTTTAGTTTAAACTTCCCAATATTTTTATATTTGTTTTATTTGCCCCTCTTTATATTTGAGGATAGTGAACTTGGTTTTTCTCACCAAATTATGATCCAGCAGTATTTGACTGATTTAAGAATAGACATATAATCTATACCAGTAGAGTGTTTACTATATGCAAATACTGTTTTATATGTATTTGTCCCCAGAAATCCACATGGCTATCGTTTTCCCCCTACTGATGTCTCTATTTAAATATAACTTTCTAAATTACGCTGACCCTAAGGACCCCATTTAAAATTGCCACTGATCCTTTTGGTACTTTTAACTCCTCTCACATTGCTTTCATTATTTTCCCTAGCACTTATACCTTCTCATATTGCTAAAAATTTTACTTATTCATTTTGTTAATTGTAAACTATCACTCTCTCCTCCACTGGAAAGCATAAACTGTTTTAGCATAGTGTTTTTATTTGTTTTGTTCACTTATGTCTCCTCAGTATCTAGAACGGTGCCTGCTATATAGTAGACAATCAATGAGCATTTGTTAAATGAATGAGATGATCTCCAATGTCTGATCAGAATATAAATCTCTAATGCTTAGGAACAATTTTTCTGGCAGTATTGGATACTTAATTGATTCAGAAGACATTATGGTATCTTACTCAGCAAAAGCTTTTAAAAATAACTTAGATTCTCCTGAAATGGTTTAGATATCATCCCACTTAAAATACAAACATTGTCTAGTTCAGTGATTTTTTAGGATCCTTAGAGGTTTCTCAAAGACCTCAAAAGGAGGGGAAAATAAGGGGCCAACTGAACAGAGCTCAGGTCTCTACCCTTGGATTCCTGCAGAGGATACTGCCTTTCTCAGCTTCTGAGGGTGTGTGCTGAGGGCAGCAGGAAGTGGCAGGGGTGAGGCTATAACATAACATTTCATTTGAATAAAAGAGCTCTACTTTTATTTAATCCAAGTACATCTCCTAGAATGACAGGTACTTGGAAAACACTATTTTATATTAACCCCAGCTTAAAATCCCATGTTTTATCTTCTTTGTTTCTAATTATCTAAGTTCTCACAATTAGTTAATAAACAGAGAAACAAACCTTTCTTTCTTTTAAAGTGGAAGACGAAATGTCCTTTTATAAAATATCACCTAGCAGGCAAGTGTCATAATCTTTAAGAAAACTCTTCTTCATTTTTCTAATATAGGAAATGCGTCTATGATGCACTTGTCTATAGCATTTAAAAAATGGTTTAGAAAGAAGCCGTATATAAGATTTAAGAGGATAGGTTTTAAAAGACAGTAATTTTTTTTTTTAAAGACTAAACAATCTACTACTAGATTGCTCCATACTACAAACTAGTAGGAAGAAAATAATTTTGAAATATGAAGCAGGTAGAGCCCAGTGCCTTCCCCTCGCAAGCAATTTGAATTCAATTTGTGGCAGAAAGTGCAGCCTCTCCTGGATCAATAGCGTGCATTCAGCGCGGCTGACACACCACACCTGATCCACAGCCAACCTGGCTGGGGACCTATTAGTCATACCTGAGGGACTCCCCCGAGCTTTTATCTGCCAGTACATCTCCTAGGATTACAGGTACTTGAGGCTAATTAGGTCTGCTCTATTACCTGCCATGAAGGCCCTCTGTTTCTACAACATCCCGTTTACCTTCCAATTTCAAGGAGATAATCAGGGAGCCACAGTGCACTAAAGGTAAAATGATAGCCTTGCATACACCTCTGGCCGCCTTTATCTGTTAATACCATGCACCGGCGCGTCTGCGTGCCACACGTTTGCACACACACGGCACTGGAGGGCTAGGAAGGTAATAGCCGGACTGACCTATAACAATTTTACCTTGTTTGCTTTGTTGCTTTTCCTCAGAAGTCAGTCCCCCTTCCAATGTAATTATGTAATTAGAGCTAAAGACTATAAACAAATAGAGATTCGTCCCCTCCCCCAGAGCTCTAAAGTCAAGCCTCTTAAACGCTGAGCCTCTGGAAGCCTACACCGCGCTGACACACGGAGGCAGACCTGAGGCGTGGAAAGCTTGTCACGTCCCTGACTTACCTCTCTTCTTCCTAGATTCGGCAAGCAGAGGACACACCCGTAGACAACAGGATCTGGCCTTCATTTTGCATTTATTCAAGTTTTAGAAGATAAAGAGGTTTTTTCCCCCCCTTCAAATTAGCATTTTATTTAATTGTATGGCATATGTATAATATCACAACAAATCGAGACCGTGGATCAAAACAGACCCTTTGAAAATATTTACACTCCTCGATAACTATCCATCTTTGGGCAGCCTCCTTGCTTATTATATATGCTAATTCCAGAGCGATTAAATTTGAGTAGAGGTAGGATACTTAAGAAGTATGTTCTATTATGATGCAGCTCTGTGAGGCCAAACCAAGCAGATTTTACCCAATTCATAGGGGAAACAAGGGCGTGAGCAGAGCGTGTGGGTCCACTGTACTCTCTGGGCAGAAAAATACCTGCAAAGACTACGGCAATTAGCAATATTGTGTGTTCTGGCTTTGCTAACCCTTTTGACATTAGAAAACATCAAAGACATTTCTCTCTGGAGAAATTTCATGGTCCCCTTGTATGTGCTTGATTTTGACCACTGTTTTATGCTTCTTTTCATTCCATTCTATGTCCAGCTCCAAACACACAGTACTCTCTTTAAAGGGATTTCCTGTCGGCTGCAGGAGTGACAGCATAAGTCAGGAGTTGCACATTCAAAATCTGCAAGGACCAGGCAGGCGACATGGATAGGGCAAGTCTAGGGGTTATTGTGTAATCCTTTGCAGACTAATTTTTCCCACTCTTTTTAATTCAGTTTTTTGAAATATTTGTTGATTCACATGCAGATGTAAGAAATAAGGCATAGACATCCCGTGTACGCTTTAGCTAGTATTCCCCAACAGTAACATCTTGCAGAACTGTATTATAACGTCACAATCAGGACATTGATGTTGATACAGTTTGTCATTTTTATTCTAATTTCCCCCAGTTTCCACATACTCACATGTATGTGTGTGTATTTTGTTCTATGCAATTTCATCACAGGTGTAGGTTTGTGTATTCACCTCCACAGTGAAGTCAAGATACAAAACTGTTCTATCATCCCAAATATCCCTCATGGTCACCTTTTTAAGATTCACAATGAGTAAAATCTGAACACACAGAAAACTAAGAGAAATACATGATTTTTATGTTTATTTTTTTTCCAGCTTTACTGGGGTATGATTGACAAATTAAAAATGTATAAATGTACATATTTAAAGTGTACAGGACTGGGTACGGTGGCTCAGGTCTGTAGTCCTAGCACTCTGGGAGGCCGGGGAGGGCGGATTATTTGAGCTCAGGAGTTTGAGACCATCCTGAGCAAGAGCAAGAACCCGTATCTACTAAAAAAAGTAGAAAGAAATTATCTGGACAACTAAAAATATATAGACAAAATGAGCCGGGCATGGTGGTGCATGCCTGTAGTTCCAGCTACTCGGGAGGCTGAGGCAGTAGGATCGCTTGAGCCCAGGAGTGTGAGGTTGCTGTGAGCTAGGCTAATGCCACAGCACTCACTCTAGCCAGGACAACAGAGTGAGACTCTGTCTCGATAAATAAATAAATAAATAAAGTGTACAATATGTTGCTATGATATATGTATACACTGTGAAATGATTACCATATTCAAGCTAATTAACATACCCATCAGCTTACATTGTTACCTTTTTTTTAATAAGAACATTTAAGGTCTATTCTCTTAG